>JAEIIH010013678.1:0-27262 GCA_018904745.1 Drosophila orosa
GGCTTATTTGCTTTGTCTGAAATTAACCAGATGTTAGCAAAGTAACCTAAGGTGAAACTCGTTAAGCTATGTTTAGTTTATGTTAGTTACAAGTGTGTTAAAAAAGAAGAATGTTAGACAACTTATCCAAGGACCGTTTTCTCAATGTCAGATTAATGATTAATGATTAATGATTAATTAATGAAATGTAGTTTCCAAATGTCTTATTTGTGTTAATCAGACTGACACATTTTTAACTAGACCAATTAATACCAAAATTAACCTGACATTGAATCACTCTTATTGTCTCTTATTGGTTCTTTTATAGAAGAATACGAAACGCTTCTACACTCAAGAGACGCACTGCCCCGGAGAGATCACACCCTGACCAGACCTCAAACATACTGTTGGCTTGCATTTAATCTTCCAATTGAGTGCGTATCCCTGTGCTGACATAGATAAACTGGCATGTCCAGGACCCAGACACAACCGAGTGTCCTTTGCCCCCACTCGTGTCATGTATATCCTTCGTGAACTTCCCTGCCAATTTCCTTCCTTCTTTTCTATCCGTCCCGACGCATTGTCAACATTTTTGCCTTTAAAAAACAATTAATCTTTATTAGTCGATGACTCAAAAGCCAATTAAAAGTCTCGCACAACGTTTGCCTCAATCACGCCCATTTTGCCTGTATAATTAATCATTTTTTTCGACTTTTCGGAGGGAGAGATTGAGAGAGAGAGAGAGGGGGGTACGAGTGAGAGTGCAAAGCCAAATAAAAAAGAGAAATTGTGCAATATCCGTAAAATGCGCAAAACTTGCCATCAATATGCTACGCTCGGATACGTCCATCAAAAATGCACTGAAGCGTAGATCCTTTCCTGTTCTTGCCGCTGCTGTTGGCAAAAGGATTCGTTCCGGATTTATTGGCAGCCTGACTTTGGCCCTGGCTTTTTGTGTACTTTTTATTTTATTTTTTTTTTCTTTGTGTGTATTTTTCTTTTAGGACTCGTGCTGTAAATTGACTTTATGTTGTTGCCTGTGCATAGAAATTGCTTTTTGGGGTTTTGCGCACTGATTTCTTTCATTCCCTTTTTCGAGTATTATTATTTTTGAAGGGCGCGGAGGGGGAGAGGAAAAAAACGTCCCAAGTGTTTTGGAGGCCAAAGTTTTGCATGGTCAGTTTCTAGACAAAAGACCCAAATAAATTAAATATCCCAACAAGAGGAAACACTCCGGCTCAGGGTCAAATTAATCCACGAACAAATCAGGAGGCCTAAAAAGGACTTTACGCTTTCGCCGGCCACACTTGAAGGGCATTAGCTGGGAGAAAAAGAAATAAATTATTTAGCAACCCCCAGTGAGTTTTTCGTCGGCTTTCGGGGTGTGCAAATAAGACAATGCGTGGAAAATTTCAATCCCTAAATGCTGTTAAACACAAAATAAATGAACTTCCTGGCGAGGAGGGGTGCTGATGGTGTAAAGGATTTGTGCGACAAGTATTGATGACTGGACAGCTGGATGGATAGAGAGCAACGAACGGAAAGCGTGCCTGGAACAATATTGAAAATCAAATCACATACTACATACGGGGTAGTAGGCCAGCGTCGCCTTCCCTAATAATTTCGCCTAATGAAAACATGTTTCCAACAACGCTCTCTCGGTGGTTGATTCCGGCCACTGCATTTTTCCCTCGGATTTCCCGTACAATTGCCATTGTTACGGATTGTTTATTTACAGATTTTGCTAGAGTGAAAATTAGCATCGGCTCGAGAAATCAAATTTCATCAGGCGAACAACAATATTTACACAAATACTTTATAGTTTGAACCAACAGCATTTCGATATTGTCAACACTTGGCGCCCTTTTATGGGTATTTGGATTATAGGCTTGTTGATTTAGGACTTTTGTGGCCAAATAACATTTTTGATTGGGGGGAGTGCCGGCTCTTAATTGGCCCAAAACTCACACATGGCTCACCCAGAATGAAACTCGGTTAGTAATCCAGTTCAACAAAAATCAAATGTGGTATGCACTTATCTAACTTTATGAAAAAATAGAAAATTCTATAAAAGTTGGGCAGGCTCTATGAAAATTTAAATATGTACAGCGAATTAGGTCAGCTGGACATGTGTAAAAACCTTGTTGCAACTATGCTACAACCAACAATACAATACAGACATGCTAAAAATGTTTTTAATGGCAAAAACGAAACCGAAACATGACCAGAACATACTGAACACACAGAGAGCACGCCTTGGCCATTGGTCAAAGGCAGCGGCCGGCAAAAGTAAAAAGGAAAACCCACACACACAACAAAAAGAGGGTGAAAAAAAAGCCAAAAACCAGCGCCAAGTGCAACTGCAGCCAAAGCCACAAGACAATGCAACAGCCGCAGCAGCAGCAGCAGGCAGACATCTGAACCATCTGAACCAGTTGGCCAAAAGCCCAGGGAACGCGGAGTGAGAAGTGAGGAGTTGGGAGTTGGAAGAGAGTGCGGCCTGGAGGACCTCCTCCGTGTCTCCATTCTTGGTCTGTTGCTGGTCTTCTGGCCCATTTGGCTTTGGGTCGTGCCTGGGCCATGGTTTGATTCATATTTGGACAGCAGTTTCCATTTCACGGCTCTGCTATTTTCCCCTTTCCAGTTTACGTTCTACACAGTATTAAGTTCTCCAGGGCTTGGGCATATCGAATTTCTGAGACTAGTTGCATAAAGAAATACCAATTTCAATCTACATTTCATTGAGATAATCCCTTCAAATTTTGAAGTTTATTAAAAATATGGAATTTGAATAAACATTTTTTTATGGGATTATCAACGAAATGTGAATTAATAAACGCCTAAATATTTACATTTGCCCAAATCAAATTCGATTAACAAATTCGAAAGTGAAAAGAAACATGAATAACTTAACTTTTACATCGAGAAAATATAATTAATTGAACATATTTATGAATGGTTCGATTAGGATTCAATGGCTTGATTTAATTTATAGCTGGATTACCCAAGAGACCATTTGTAAACAAATATAAAGAGAAATGGAACTGGGGAATTAACATAATGATGATCCTATAATTCCAAATTAATTTTCTTTTAAGAAACGAAGACAGTTTTTAAGATCTAGCCGAGTTCCCCTAGTTTTGGCTACTTTTATGTTATCCCCAAAGCAAACACTAAAATCTAAATTAAGCTTTTATACCATCAACTTCCTCCAACTCTGGCAGTTCCTGGAAGTGAAAGTGTATCCCTCAAAACGACTAATCCCAGGCGACTCTCTTCGCAGTGTTATGGTTTCTATGTGCAACTGCAACAACAACAAATCGGTCCGTTTGTGCTATTTGTTGTATTCCTTCATTTTCTATTTTTCAGAGCAGGCTCAACCTCCGCCCTAAAGGCTGAAATAAAAAATAAAAAAATAGAAAACCCAGTGAGCACCCAGCAGCCAGCAAAGTTTGTTCAACTTTTTTGCATGTTTATATTTGCTGTAAGCATTATTTTCTCTCCTTTTTTTTCGATGCACACACAAAAAACCAGTTGCATGAAAGGGGTAACAACAACAGCAGCAATGCCGGCGACGTCGGCAATAGAAACCAAATAGTGGAATTTCTCTATTTCAGTGCAAAGTGCATTGAGGCATGCAGCTGAAATTTTGAGTGGCAAAAGGGATGACGATGCTGGTGAAATGCAAAATGCATAATACATAGCATCGGGGAATCCGACAACAGCAGCCCTTCCTATAACTCTCTCTCTCGGTATATATATATTTATTTTTTTATTTTTTTATGCCGCTCAACTGCAAAATTGTGTCAAAATCGGATGCTGCCAGCGGCTGGGGGCTGGGGCCCGCATCAACTTTAAAATGTACACAAAAGGCCGCTGTGTAAAAATTTATAAACCTGGCTGGGCAATTTTCTAACGTACCTGCCAATTTAACGGTAAAGTGTAAATTTCATTTAATTTGACAGCCGCAGATTGAAACCTCGAGCGGTTAATAAAGTTGCACCGGCCACAGCCTCACAACTTCGGGTGCAAGTGCAGTTGCAGCAGCAACAACATCAGCAGCAGCAAAAACTAATTAGTCCACACTGGCCCCGCAGTAGATCAACAACAAACTCACCTAAAAAGAGACGAGAAGAAAAAAGAATCATGAAGGCAAAGATGATTTAATAAGCAATTAAATTATTCTAATAAATGTAAGCCAGCGGGGCCGAGCAAAGCAGCTGGGCGTTGCACGGAGGAGGGCCACAAGAAATTGCACATAAAATTGCAATTTTCCAGCAAATTCATAACACAAAAAAGTAAGAAAAAAAAATTATACAAAATTAGGCCGCAGGCCGGGGAGCGAGGAGAAACAAGATAGGACGACAACAGAGAGATGGATAGATACAATTTCCCACAAAGTTAACGACCAAGTTGTAAAAAATCTCCGACTTGTTTTAATAACAGCCTGGAATAATCTGGCTTAATTACACAGTTTAAAGTTTGGTTTCGTTTTACAACAAATTAAATAAGAGTCAATTTTCGGGGATCAGAAAACTGAAAACTAGATTGATATTTTCCCCTCTCAGCCAAGACCATCCATCTGGGCCACGAATCTCGGCTTATAACAACGAAACGCACTGCTGCCAGAGCGGGAATCAACAGCTGCCAAACAGTCCGCACTCGTCGCCGTCCTCATCAGCTGAGAGTTGAGATGGCAACAACTCAAGTGGCATCCATCCAGCGGTGGCAGCTCCCAGCAGTCCAACTAATGCCATCAAGCCTGATGCATATAGTGATTAGAGTGGACGTTGCTGGGGAAGCAGCACTGGGCTTCCTCATCCTCTTCCTTTTCCTACAATGGAGGTGCTGCTGCATCGTCATCATCATCTGGCTGCACTTGAAGCCGATGTTGCTGCTGTGCAGGAGATGATGCTGCTGCTGCTGCTGCTGCTGATGATGACGATAAGTGCAGTTGCAACGTAATAGAAAAGTTGCCACGATGTGTGCCTGTGTGTGTTTGTGAGTTACTGATGATAATGATAGATAAGTGTGCGCCAAGTGCACTACGTAACTTACTCTAACTTCAAAAGCTATCAGCAGTTAAATCGAAAAGCAGTAAGCCAGGCCGAGCGGAGCCAGCGGGCAAGAACTGTAAATGCTGCACAGCTTAATGACAAGAGCGCCAACTAAGTTGCACTGGCAGCAGCTGGGAATGGGATCTAGGAGAGGTTACTCCCTGCGAAGGCTACACTCAAAAAATAATTGTAAAGCTTTGAAACAATTCAAAGGACCCACAAATTGACTTAAAATATTGTGTATAACTAGAAGCAAGCTACCTGTTGGCCTAGTTTTATCTATTAATCTAATTTTCCTGTCTCAAATACACATTTTTTAATTTATGCCTTTGCCTATTTCTATCATACTGTTCTTATAATTCCCAAGTGCTTATTCTGAAAGGGTTGATCTCCTTTAATTGTACATAAATAATTGTTATTTTATTTATCCTCATATATTTTTGCTTAACTCCTTATTACTTTTTTAGAATTTACCAATTTAAATTTATTTTCTACTTTGATCATAAATTCTTCTGCGTGCAACTCCTTATGTTGCTCCTTCTGCCAGCACTGCCGCTGCTCCTGCATCATTAGCAATTGTGGGCAGGCCAAGGCGTGGGGCATGGGAAATATTTGCTATAAATGCATGCAACATTAAGTAGAACGCATTTTTTTTTCTCAGCAGCCAGGGAGCAGCAGCAGCATCTGCAACCTGATGACGCCACACGCCACTTCACTTGGCTGCCTCGCGTCGCTGTTGCTGCTGCCACTTCGCGTTGCTGTTGCAGTTGCTGTTTCTGCTGTGCTGTTGCTGTTGTGCTTTTTCACAGCTCAACGCTTGCGCACATTTGGGGAGCCTGAGAAAAGGGTTCGTCTTTGGCTTTCCTGTGCGCCTTGCGCCGTTTGCTTTATTTCTTTCCGAGAATCTTGACGGCTATTAAGGAACAAATAGCAACAGCAGCAGCAGCAAAGGCAAAAACAAAGCATAGCCGCTGCCTGGTAGGAGAAAAAAAAAAACGAGACGCACAAAAAAAGCTGTAAAATAAAATTATTATTTTCTTTTCGTGCTCATAATTCCTGCTGCCGCTTCTTTGGCCTCAATTAGTAAAAGACTTTTCCCTATTACGCTTTTAGCCTTGGCTTTAGCCTTTTCCGTTTACAGTAGTTGCCCGTTCTTGGCAGTAAATTAAGTTACGGCTTTGAGCTGCATATTAGCAGCAAGGAGGAGGCACTAAGTTAAATCCAGGAGGATGGCTAGAGAAAAAGGTCAGAAGTTTGGCAGGCGGGCCAAGCATTAAATACTTAATATTATTGCCTATTTAATTCTTTTTTGAATAGTTTGCACGCTCTCCAAAATTGAATTTACAACTCTCTCCTACTCACTAATCCCTTTTGCCCCTTGGGGCACTCACATGTTTTATTCGCTCTTAACAATCAGTTAATTTTATTGTAGACCATGATTCATGCCCTGCATATACAGTTTTTATGACTTGGCCAGGACGCTGGGCCCATGGAGATCAACGCCCACTGCCAAGGACTTGGATTCGTCGCCTTTCGCTGCCTTTACTCTTTATTTTGCTGTATTATTTATTGACAATTTATTTTATTTAGCTCAGCATATCAACCGCTGAGCATTTGCGGCCATTTAGTTGCGATAAAAACAAAATTTATGCAGCTAAATCTCGTTTTTAGCACACAGAAAAAATAAAGTGCAGGCAGCGGGGAGAGAGGGCGACGAGTAAATAAGGAAAAAATTCTATTTTCTCAGGCAATAAAAATGTCAACGACGTAGCCGCAGACCAAATGGCAATTGCAGCAGTTGGAATATCCCTCGTTCCTCCTTTGCTCCCCCAAAGTGATTTATGCATTTCGCATGCAAAACGCTAATCAGTGGACTGGACCCAAGTCGTCCTACTCGAGAAACCCAATAAAAGAAAGGCGTTCGCTCGGAGTCTGGCAGGCAGCAGCATCCACCATAAAAGCCTGAAATGCGAAACTCAAATAGCGTTTAGCCAAAGATGACTAATGTTGCCCGGTCGATGTCCAACTGGTCAAGTGGGTTCGGGTTCAGCCCATTAATTTATTTTAATTTTTTTTTTTTGCATACGAAAATGTGTCGAGATTGATGGAAATTCACAAAACTGAAAGGACTCTCTCCTGGCATATCGATACCTTCTTTTAACCCCAATTGCAGGGGTTGCTGAATGGCCAAACTTGTTGAAATACGCGCATATGCCAAGCATAATTACGACGAAAAAATATTGTAAATTTGTAACTTTTGTAAAGTGCTTCAATAAGTAATGAGCACACGGCCCAAGTGAGGCGGGGAAATGGGAAAATGTTCCGCAGTTGAAGTGAACTCAGCGTTTTGGCCTTATTTTGGACAAGGCCATTTGGGCTGTTTGGCGGAAGTCGAGCAATTTTCATTAATTAATCATGCAACATTCAGATTGAAACTCTCCTTGCCATTAATAACCGGATTACATAAAGGGTAAGCAAGTATAGTTTACATACTTTATGAGTAAAATATATACAAGAGATGTTATCTTGTGCTGTCTGAATTGCTACTTGCGAGTTTTCTGGGCTCTTAGCAGGTGAAGATAGTAAAATAAAATACATAAAGCTAATATAATTATGAATACGTCTCTTTGAAGCTTAAGCATTTGATTTTAGCACATTGAAAATATCATATGGCTTCAATTATTATGCCTCACCGACTCAGAAGCGGCTCGCATGCAAATCGCAGTGGCCAACTGTTTGGTAATTGATAATAACCAAAATATGAATTATATTCTCTGTCATTAAGACAGCATCTGACAGGAAAAGGCAACCGCAATTTCCAATTACATATTCGATTGGCTGTGTGTGAATTTGCGAGCAATAATGCAGAATGCTTTTAAATACGCATAAATTCACAAAAACATTCCAGCATCGTCAGAGAGTCGGCCTAATAGGCTTCCTTTCACCTTTTCCGTATATTCGCCAAATGCAATTAAAATAAGGAGGGACTGCTGCATTCCAGTTCGAGTCCAGACAGCTCGGAATCACTTGCCAATCAAAGTCGTGCCTCTGAGTCTCGCCGTGTGTGTGTTTTCGATCCATATATCAGACGATTTGCTGCCTGCACTTGACCACAAAATTAATTAACTAAAATATGCGAGGGCAGGGACAGAGACAGGGTCGAGCATAATGTGAGTAACAAGTGCAGTGGCAAATTTAATACCCAATATTCTCCAACCTCGATTCGGGTTGGCCTAACAAAGCGATCAAAAACCGAGAAATACGAGTGGCCAGCCCACAGACACACACAACATTGACAGCAACAACTGCGACAAAATGTCACTTGGCCGGCAATTCACAGGAACTATAAGAGCCCGTACAGTGCGTAACAAAATTGTATATACGATTGTAATATAAAATGTGTAATAAATATAATTAAATTAATTTCTGAAATATTTCTAGTCAGTAAAATATAATTTTCATTTATTATTTTGTTGTAAAACCTTGTTTTAGGAGTCTTTGATTACATTTACACCGTAGTACAATAATTGTAATAATATTTAATATTTACATACATATATAGGAGTAATGCATATATTTTTAGGACGCACTGTACCATCGTTTATGTCACAAAAGAGCGACAGGGAAAGAGGCTTACTTATTGCGCATAGCCCAAAATGTTCATGTCCTGATGCCACAATTAACTAAAAGCGCGCATCAAATTACAAACAAACGAACGACAACTGCCAGCCAGCAGGAGCAGCAGCAACAACAACAAGGATAACTAGCACAAGAACAACAACAACTACAAGGAGTGACAAGGACATGAAGCGGAAGCAACAACTGTTGTGTGAGTGTGTGTGTGTGTGTGTGGGTATTATTGTTATTTCAGTTGAAACTCGATTTGCTTGTAGATTTGTTGGCAACAGCTGTGCATTTGGCCAAGCAATTTCTGTCCGCTCCTTCGGCTCCGCACATCTGCAATTTATGTATCCTTTGGCTTACAAGGATAGAGAATGTCTGGTATATGGTCAAGTATCCCCACAGCTACACATTGTCTTCGGGCCGGGCCAGAACTACGCCCCTCATTGTAAGCTACTTAAGATTTTGCACAGATTATGCCTCTCATATATGCATGCTAAAGTAGCCGCGCAAATTGAGTGTGAGTTTTCCAGAGATAATCTTTACAAGCAATTTAAAGCTGGACAAGTGCTAATATAACAACACAAGCTAAAAGATAGCGAAAGAGTTACACGAAAAAAAACTACTCTAAATAAATAATCTTGATTATATTTGAATACCCAATGTTTTATGCTATTGTACGAATAAGTGGAAATATATACATATATTTTCCGCTGTGCACAGAAAAATTGAAAGCCAGAAGTCGGGGCCATATCACGTGCGATCAACTAATTAAAGCAACAAAACCGTCTAAACAGGAAGCCTCCCATTAGCCCCAAAGAACAAAAGCCACTGGCAGGCAGACGGCCAAAGAAGGAGGGAAAACGAAGGAAAAACCTGGAAAAAGTTGCACTTGACTGATTACCTTTGCCTCAATGTTGGTCGTCGTTGGCTTCTCGTTTTCCCTCTTGCAACATTAATGAGCAGGAAGCATTTTCCTGCACAATATACCGAGATTCAATTATGAATGAGTTTTAAATTACAGTTATAGGGCACAGTTCAGTTGGCGCTGTGTCAAAGCCAAAGGGGTTTCCTCCTTTTAGATTATAGTAATTATTAGCCCAAATTATGTTATGCCTAAAATATTAGCTTATAACAATGTAATGGATCTGGAACTTAGTCTGAGATCCACAAGTAAGAATTTGAGTATAAAGATCTCACCAATATTATAAGCACTTAATGCTATTTGTTCGCGGTTTGAGTTTCTCTATAGAACAAGTGATTAGTGCAATTATAACACTATCAACTTTACAACAATCTCCAGCAATGTTTTAGCCGAGAAAGCCAATCTTAGGAGACCCCAGAACAAGCCCAACATCATCACATTCCAGAAAAGCAGACAAAAGGGCGTGACTCCAAATGGGCAACCGAAAGAGCAAGCTCGGGGGAGACAAAGAGCCGCAAACGAAAGTAGGAAAATCTCCACCCAAGCGACCGAGGGAGACACAGCTCAAGTTAGCTGAACTAAACCGAGCTGAAATGACTCACTGACAACAGACGGAGCTGGCTCAGAAATCCGAAGGTTGGCTGCCTGGCATGCGTAGATAAATTGAGTTGAATGGAGCGCTACTGATTGGACTTACAATCCGAAGCTGGGAGCTGGTAGCTGGTAGCTGCGAGCCGGATTGGCCACCTGTCCCTCCTTCTCCCAACGTATCTTTCAGATTTTCAATTATGGTTAATCATGCAAATGTTTGTCGCCTGTGAAAATGTTTTACATAATGCAAAGTGAAATGCCGCCCCAGCTCCAGTCAGGCCATTCAAGAGAGTTTCAAGCCGAGCAGAGCATTATAGTCCAATGCATACATGAATAATTGTCTTTTTGTGTGTCCATCTTGCAGATGCTGATGCTGCTGCTGCTGCCGTATCCCTGGGATATGATGAGCTGCTGCTCAGGTAAGCCGAGCAATTTTTGCTGCCTGATTTCACAACTCCGACACCAGAGTGTCAGGTTGTGGCACATTCCCTAGCCCATATCCCCTATCCCCTATTCCCTATGCCATCCCACTCCCTCTTTGTTCAGTTCTGGCCTCTGCTTCGGTTTGGGATTAGAAAACAACCCCGAAACGTGTCACATTATGCCAAGAGGATAGGATAGAATAGGTTAGGGAGAAGTCCTGTCCTGTCCCTCTTGCAACCGATTTTGGTTTCGGGATTAAAGGAGAGAATGTCCATTCGAAAGGCATGTATCTTCATTGAGCCAATGCGAAATACCTGCAAAGGTAAGTGAGCATTGGAAATGCTGCAATCAAAGGGGATTTGGGTAGGGACAAAGTAATTTGAAAGTGGTTAGGAAAATGATCTTTCTGAATCCTCAGGAAATGAACAGGTTGTGTTTTGTGATACCGAAAGTAATTTGAAATGGATTTCCACCTCATTCAGCTTGTGTTTTGTACATGATTATTCAAAGGAACTGGAATTTCTGCGTAATGAAAATTAGTATTCATATTCTCTCTCGCTTAGCTTCTGAGTGTACGAGTTAGGACTAAATTCAGCTTGAAATATTTTGTAATATCCTAGGAGTCATTCCCTTAATCCATTCAATTATATTTCCTAGAAGGCTTGTGCAGTTTTCCATGCCGCATAACAGGAAATTCCAACTTCGTGCGGACTCTAATGTATTTGAGGTAATTTATCAACTTTTAATCAAATGTATTTCCCATGCATATACGGTGATGCTCCCCGCCTCTGCTGTGCCTCCATATAATATATGTCCGTTGCTCATGCCATTACGTGTTACGCAATCGCCACCCCAAAAATCCAGGAAAACTAACCCTCCTCACCACCGCCACTGCTGCTCGTAAGCATGGCTGATCCTTTACAGTTTTTACATGCATTCCCATGCGTATTCCTCCGTGTGTGTGTGTGTGTGTGTGCCATTTGGTCATAAATTCAAAAAGCTGGCCCAGCTTAAATTTTGGTTTTTCAATTTTTGAATGCCAGACCTCTGACAACCCTCGGACCGCCATGGGTCCTTCGCTCTCCTCATCCACCGACCAGCATCTCGCATAGTTGTGCGTGCAACTGTGAAACGTGTTACAGGACCGGCCAATGTCCTGTTCCCCTCACACCCTCACCCTCGATCTGTCCCGTCACAAAAACCATGAGATTTCATTTAATTAAAGCATTTAGGCTGGGGTTTTTGATTTCGACGCCATATGTGCGTTGAATATATTAAATATACAAACACAATCCTTTTCAAAGGACATCAGCCAGGCGGCAGCACCTAAACAAATATGTTAGATTGGCCTGGACTACGACAAAATACAAAATACATCGAAAAAAAGTGCAGCTTAAGAAAGGTTAAACAAAGGTTAAGCTCGGGGAGCAAAAGGTTCAAGCCTTGCGGCCCGAAAGCCAACTCATCAAAGTTATTTAGTTAAAATTAGTGCCTGTCGAGGATGTCTCCCCAATATGCCAAAGCAAACAAGACGACGCAGAATCATCGAGCCAAGAGTCGAATAGCTCGAGGGCCTGGCAAAGGACACGAAAACGGTTTATGGGGATGGGATGGTATGGTCTGGGTATATAGGGGCTATAGTGGGGACTTCGGGGGACAATGTCGTGCTGCTGACAAGTGCGATGACAACGTCAAAGGCTGGCTCTCCTCCGAGCCAAGGCTTCTGCTGCTGCTGCTGCTGCTTCAGCTGCTGGTGGTGCTGCTGCCTTTGCTGCATGCCATGCTCGACTAGCTGCGAGGCACCTTTGGGAAAAAAGACGCTCATCTGGAAAATCAACTTCGACTTTCGGGCCACCCAGGCAACAGCAGCAACAGCAGCAGCAGCAACAGCAGCAACAGCAGCAGCATCCGCATAAGCATCGCCAAGGAGCAGCAGCATCAACGAACCGCAAATCATAAAATAAACTCTTTAATTACGCCTCACGACTTGCTAAGGCAGACACGCAACAAGCCTGGGCCACAGCCGAATGGAAAATTATGCAAAATGCAACAGCAGCAGCATCGCTTGCTACTTGCCACAGCAGCAACAGCGGTGGAGAAGCCACTTCCGAAAATGTGAGTAAAATTATAAAATCTTTGGCACGACAATGTTGACGACGACGAAACTGCAAATTACCAAATTATAAACGAACAACAAGCAACAAACAACTGCTAAGCACAAAGAAGGAGAACTTTAAGGAATCGAAGCCTTGAGTTCCCTTCAGTTTATTGAATAATATTGTTAAAAAGTCTGTGGGTTTTTGGAATTCATTTAAAAATTAAATATTAAGTCATTTTCCTAACAAGAAACGTATTTTCTAATTTAAAATAACTTGTTTTTGCATAATCGTGGCGTGTTTGTAACGCAAAATACATTCAGTAATCTCAAGTCAATTATAAGTAATTCGTAGGCCAAAGTAGCAAAGAAAACTGGCAACATAATCAGAGATAATAACATTATTTTAAATTCAAAATGCAAATTAAATAATTAGGCTTAATTTGGGTATACTTATTATATCTCTCGTCTTTTCTACTAAGCACTTCTTCCAGCTCAATTGTTTCTTATTCTTTTCTAGTTTATCATTTCGAGAGGGTATCCAAAGCATACCATTTGAGAGCATCCCAAAAAAGTTATCATTTAGCTGCCGATGATGAGGCAGAAGTGGCTGGAAAATACCGAGAAGGAAAAGCGGGGAGAAAACTGAAAATGCACTCGGACTCTCACACACTCGGCACACTGCTGGCATCCATGGACAGCCGCCCCCTGCTGGAAGGCGCATTTAAACAACCTGTCTCTGCTCTCCCCCCTCCATGGCAGCCCAGGGAAAAGTGCCCACCTTTCCCGGGCTTGGCACCCACTCGATTATCACCGAAAAACGATTGACCTCACGAATTCGTAATTAATTTTCACAAAAGTTTTCCATTCGAAGACAAACTTCAAACAAAAGCAGTGTCTGTGTGTGCGGATTGGTTCGCTTTTGGGTTCAGTTCAGTTTTTGGGATTGCTTTTGGAGGAGCCCCATCCCTCGCAGCTCCTCTCCCCCCTGCCTTTTTCCTGCGGCTGCCACAATGTTTAAACATTTGAGCGCACACACATCTCTGTGGGGGGGCAAAGTGAATGCTGTTGCTCTGTTGCTCATCTGCTCCGGCTCTCGAACCCGATCCCGATCCCCCATTCCCCATCCCCCATTCCCCATCCCCACCTGAATCTGTGCCACCTCTGGGCCTCCTCTTTCACCTTGTTGCTGCTCCTGCTGGTTGCTTAGTTTGCCAGTTGTGTGTGTCGCTTAAGTGCTGAAACAATGTTCCAAGTTGTAAGTGCAACAAAAGCGGCCCCGGCAACTCGGGAACATGGCAGTGAACGAAGCCAAAAACCAAACTGAACCGAACTCAAACTCAACTGAACTGAAAACCTGGAGGAGTGCACCAAAAATAAAGTGTGTAAAAATGAGCAACTTTTTCAAGTGAGAAGCAACTATGTGGCATGCAGCTAGCTGCACGCTCACCACTGCTGCAGCATCTCGGGCGACAACGACGACAATGACGGGCAGTTTTTGGTCGGGAATGCACAGGGAGAAATTATTGGGTCTTTATTTACAATAAATTAAGAGATTATAACCTTAAAATAAAATAGTTAAAATAAATCAAATATTTATTCTTGGGAAAATAAGAATTTGTGAATTTTAAATAGGTAATTAAATTAATTAATGCAAAATAATGACAGAAAAATATGAAAATACCTGTTCTGTGCTTCTATAAGCGTATAAACTTTTCTTTTATCCCCTAAAAACCCAAACTTTGGTATAGGAAATACTATATATATTCTTCTTAATATTTGCTAATGAATGACTGCTGACAATCTCTCGGGAGACACTTTTTCTCTGCAGAGCGACGACTCGCAAAGATACAAAAATTTTCACTCGTACCGTACCTCTCCTCCCCTCTTTTCCGCCCACAATTGCCCCGCCTTTCCCCCCATCCTGTGTGTGTGTGTGTGCACAATTTTCAAACTGGCAGCGTAAAGTGCACAAATTGCAATTGTAGCTGGGGCGCGGGAATCAGGACAAGACTGAAACAGGGCGGGCGACAACGAAATGGAGGGAGGTGGTAGAGGGACACTCTGTAGGAGGAGGAGGTTGAGGAGGTTGAGGAGGAGAAGGAACAGGACAGGGGGCGGAAAGTGGCATCTAGAGTGTGTGTGGAGGCGTCGTCGATTGTAGGCCCATGCCTACAGCCAGACATGGTGGGCTCTTCAACTGCAGCAACTACAGCCAGCGACTGCAAAAAGTACTCCCCTGTACAGTGAACACTTGACGTCGAGGCCACAAGACATTAATTACAGCGCTCAAGAAAAGAACCAACAAATGGTAAAAAGTGAATTAAAAAGAAGGGCTCGCAAAAGTGGTAGCCTATATTGTAAGCGAACAATAGTTAAGACAGTATTAAAGGCAAGGCTGTTAATTAAACTAAACAGACAAACTAAAGACGAAAGTCAGTCATTGTATTAAATAATAATACACCTTTACTAGGAGTTATCTAAATGCTGGTATATATCTTATTTAAAATGCATATCAATCTATACAACTTACCTATAAATTTAATATCACCATTTCCTTTTGTGTGCCAGTGTCTTTTAAGTCAATAACTGAAATGAAAGAAGGTATACAAATTATTAGGATATTATTAAGAAAATTATGGAAATTCATTAAAAAAAAACTATGGAGAATAATTTAAAAATACCTATGGAGAATTATTTTAAAAACTGGAGAATAATTACGAGATTTAAGGGAAATGTGTCCATTTGCTGAAAGCGAAACAGTCACTTAACTCACTGGCATATGTAAGTATATTTAATGAAACCGAAGTTGGGAAAAATGAAATAAAACGAATAGTAATTCTTTATCCAATATCCTACAAAATAGATACCAAAATATATCATTTTCAGTTCGGTCTCGTGCTGACCAAATGCAAAGTGCAAGTCCAAGGCAGCCCCGGCACCATGTACATTGACACTTTGATATGATTGCAAGAGGAGTGGAGCTGTGAGATGCCAGAGAGTGTAGGGAACTGAGCTGAACTAGAAGGGGGAAACCAGAGAGAACTTGATAGACGGCAGAGCAGAGGAATCTTGTGGTTAGTTTGGCCAGCCAAAGTTTCATTTCGGGCCATCTTCTGCACAACAACACAGTTTACAACTTCTGGTCACTTCGTCGTGTTGGAGCATGAAATGACGTTGCACAAAAATCGCTCGAAAAGGTGTCTCGCACCAACGGGGGGGCATTCCGCTCTTAAAGGTGCAAAAACTTTAAGTGGAGCAAAATATGTATACGTACATATACAAAATGACAAAGTTGATGAGGTGTTCTTTCGGGGCGTTGGAAAATTAATTTTCGGCTGGGATGACATTCAACTCATCGCCCCTTTTGTACCGCTCACTTGCCAGCAGCCTTTGTTGTGTGACTTGTAACTTTAGTTTGTTGTCTGGGGCACTCACAATTTCGCTCTAAAGTTTAATTTCAACGCTTGACTTGGAAAGTTTTTTGCCAGCCAGCCAAGTGACAGGCTACACTGAAGAATTTTCGTATCTTTACATATTAAATACATTGTTTTGTATTCGTTTTAAAAAACAGTTGGTGCCGTGACCCGAGCCAGAACTAGCTACCGCAAAATGGTCCTTCGAGCCGGACAACATGTATTTTCTTTGATACCATTTTCCTAATCTTCTAAATTTAAAATGTAAATATATTTTAAGGGTTAACCTTTATCTATCCTTAATAACTTAGTTAATTAATCCGTAAAGGATATTTATTCTCAGTGCAGAGTCAGAAAGGTTGAGGCAAAAGTCGAGCGCGAACTCAAAGTCGAGCTGAAGCTGAAGCTGATGCTGAAGCTAAAACTCCTTCTGGCCAAGTCGACACAAATTGCTGCAAAGTTTTTTGGCATTCAAGTGTTTTAATGTCTCACGAGTTGTTGTGGAGTCACAGACTCTTGGCCCTCTTCCGCACTCCACAGTCCACACTCCACTCCACACATGAATTAATCAAAGAGCAGCAGCAGCTGCAGTTGTGTGGCATTAAGTACGTGGATAGTAGACATGGGGGCGCAGCGCAGGTGGGTTAAGACCGTAAGACCGTCAGACCGCAAGGCGGTGGCGCCGCTAGACAAATTCAACTTAATCAATTTAAAGTGCTTACCGCAAAGTCAACAGTTCAAACTAACCGCAACAGGAGGGCGAGAGGCAGGGCAAACAGGGAGGAAAGCACTCGCCCGCCCATACCCATGCCCAGTACCCCCCTTTTGGCCCTGGGTTATTAGGCAAATTGTCGCCACATAGATACGCACTCACACAAAGGCAGGCAGGAGCACAGCAGGTTGTCGTTGACCAACAAGTGACCAAGGTTCAGTTTTACCCCCCATGGACGGCAAGTATCCCTTACACTTTTTTCATTTCTTGGCCCACCCCCGCTGCTCGCTGGCGGTTTTCCTTGTCCTTTGTTTGCCAACGTGTATTTGTGTTTACTCTGCTGTCAACATTGGAAAATTATGAAAATTAATATGAAAATTGTTGCTATTTACGGCTAGTTTGCCTTGTTTGTGTGCGTGCTTGCCTTTCCTGCTCTCGGGTTTCAAGTGCGGCAATTGTTGGTTTTAGATTTAATTACTTGAGTCAACTTGAGCCTTAATTTGATTGAGTATAATGTGACATTGAGCCCACTCTCTCGCTCTCTCCCTCTGTGAGGGGCACAATTAACCCAGCCAATTTGGCGGACTTACGCACGGGAAGGGCCCTCGAGCGACCGAGAAAAAAACAAAGAGCCCTGAAGCGGCCTGCGGATGCAAATCGATTGAGAACCCTACCAAAGTAAACACGCACACACTCGACATTTGCATCTTTGACAGCTCTATTGTTGGTCCTTCTCCTCGACTCGCATCCTGCCACGCACTCACTTACAATATGCAACCGAAACAAGGGGGAAACTGCATTGATTGCACTGCAGGATATGCAGGGGGACTTGCAGGACCCCTTCAGGGCAATCGAAGATGTAAATGCAATCCATATGTAGGGTGCATATTATGTAAATGTTTAGGAAAAAAGTTATGCAACATTTTAATTTTTAAATGTATAAAAAACTTTGATGTTGAAACCGCTTCGATTTACCTAAACCTTTCAACTTTTATTACTTCGTAAGCTCAGCACAGCAAATATCAAAAAGGATTACCTTGGAATTTCTCCAAACAATGGGGCAGTAAAACCATTCAAATAAAATCCCTTTACAGCATTTTAACGCAATAAAATCATAAATCCCAGATGGAAAATGTAACAACATGCATTGCAAAGGAGCTCAATATACAGTCGTTATACTTTCTAAGCCACTTAAGCGTAATTTTTATTGTTCGCCCCAAACTAATCCCATGTCAATTGTCAACGCTGGCGCTCAAGACACTTAAATGCAGATTATGCATGTCAAATGGAAGCCCACACTTCAAAATCAATTAGCAGAGAGGGAGCTTTTTCAAAATTCAGAGACGAAAAAAAGAAGCAAAGAACAAACATGTGGGCCAGCACTGGAGTTGCCATTAAATGCTCGATTATAATGACAATTGACGGCTGCAATAAAACCAAATTGCCCCGTCAAATGCTCAACCAGCTGGACTAAAAGGCCGGCCTGGCTTGGGTTAGACGAGCTTCAGTTAACTCGCCTTCGCCACCGCTCCTCCAACTGCTCCTCCTGCCGTATTTACTGTCATAATTTATATGCATTTATGAGCCACGCTTGGACAGAGACAGTTTTTATGGCAATTTTATTTCCTGCAGGCAAATAAAGCAACTCCCCATCCACATACATATGTGAGGCCGCATTCAAAACTTCAACTTCATTATCGCGTTATCGCTATCCATTTGCTTTCACCTCTCGCCCTCCTCCGCGGCTGTGCTGCCGTTGCTGTTGCATTATCGTGATTGCTGTAGTAAATGTTTTTTATTTATTATTATTTACAAATGCATTAAACACAATATTTAATTGCATCATAAAAAAAGCGGCAGTCTGTCTGGCCCAATATAAAGCCCCATTCCCCACTCTATGCCGATCCCTTTTTCCCAATGGCAATTGAACTTCACTGTAAACAGTGGTCGCCCGCTAATTGACAGATATTTGTTAGGAGGTACTTGTAGACCTCATTTCGGAATTACTTGTATGTATTTAAAGTTGGTAAAAATTATTATTATTCAACTACAGCCAGTTCTTATTGGATTTTTCAAACTCTACGCTGAATTTGGACTTGGGAATTTCAAAGGTAGCTTAATGTTGATGACAAATATTGCAAATTTGTTTTAATATTTTTGTATATCTATATATTTTCGATATTTTGTTGTTTGAGCAACCACTGTACCTGGTTCTAGGTGCTCAGCTTGTGTGTGCTCGGTGTCTGTTTATATTTGTCTCTCTGTTTGTTTGCATAGTGCAATGCTTATCGCAAATGCTTTTCCTATATGCGTGTGATATTTTTATGAGTTCTTTTGACCCGTACCCTTCGGTTTTTCCCCTCTATATTTTCCAGTTTCGATTTCGGCTGCCTGTTCCCATTGTTGTTGTTGTTGCTGTGGCTGGCGGTGGCTCGATGTTGTTGCTGCTGCTGTCGATATTTGCTGTTCACAGTTTTTCGTTATTATTTACACAATTGACCCTTTCACACCCGAAGACTCATTGAACTTCATCAGCAACATCTACAGCGGCAGCAGGAGCAGTGTTGCACTTGGAGATATTGCTCACGTACAACTCCCCGCCCAGTCCCTCCGCTCGTAATCGCTGGCAGTTGGAGTTCAAGTCTTGGGCTCAACTGTAAATAGTCATAAATGTTTTGTTTATGTTTACAATTTAGCTGCTGCTCTTGCTCCTGCCGATGTTGCTCTTGCAGTTGAAGCAGTTGTTGCAGTTGTTGCAGTTGTTGCAGTTGTTGCAGTTGTTGCAGTCGCAGCAGTTACTGCAGTTGCTCTTGCTGTTGCCGTGTTCCTGGCGCAGTTCGTGACTTCTCTAATGTTGTTGACGTGGTTGTTGCAACATGCTTCCCCATTGCTCTCGCCGCGGCCTAAAGATTTCTGAATTGGTAATGGAGCATGTGCAGTTCAGTGAGGTGAGCTGCATTTTATTGCTATCTAAATCGCTGACTCTTGGCCATGTATGTGGGGCCAACAGCAGCAGCAACAACAACCAGGTCCGAGCTGTCTCCGATTTTTATTTGCTTTTAATTTGACTCGAAACGGGGCTTAAATGTCAAGAGTTGTTCGGCCCGTAATCCACATAAGCACATAAACATAAGCACATGGACGACCCGGCTCTGCGCTTTTGTTATTAATGTATTCAATTAAGTAACGGCACAACAATTAAACTCATTATGCATATGGCGGGGAAATGCAATGCAAATAGCCCGAAGCCCCACTAAACACTATTATTATGGCCGGGCAGCAACAAGCAGCGAAAATAACTGTCGCTGCCAACTAAAACAAAAACTCCAATCGGGCCACATTAAAAGCATCATTAAATAAATTATAGTCCAGCGCCCAAAGCAATAATCACATAAAAAAAACCAATAAATCTAACATGAATTTTGTTGTGTAAACAAGGCTTAATTCATTTGTTGTTTTTATTCAGTATTTAAATGGTTGTAAACGCCGAAAAAAAAGGAGGAGAACAGTTAAGCCTAATGGAAGTCATAAATAATAAACAAATTTAGAGGTTAAACTAATGAAGCTCCCAGCTAAATGGTAAATTTTAGAAGAGCTTAACACAGCCAACGCTGGGAACCACGAAAAAATATGAAAAGTCAGAACAATAGAATGTTGTATATCTCTTGTTTTATTTTGTAAATTTATAACATATCGAACCCCATTGCAAAATATTTATCTTCCATCTGCCGCTTGCTCTATCCACCTATCTCTCACCTGCACTTGACATTTAATTATCAATTAGCTAGGCCGCATCCTCCAAAATAAGCTTATAAATATTTTAATTAATTTACATTGTCATGCATTTTTCGGTCATTCTTTAGCCAGGTGTCAGTCAGTCAGTCAGTCAGGCAGTCACTCAGTCGGGTTCAGTCACTGACAGACAGCGGCATATATAATGTATGCAAACTATTCCCATTTGAAATGCCTCGGCGGGAGAAGCGTGAATTTATTTATAATTTATATGGCAATTAAAAACTAATATTGTCAACTCCCACGCAGCTCGGCCGCTGCTGCAATATTCAATTGCAAATTTATGCAAATTTTTAATTTCAGTTGACAACGACAAAATTGCCGAAGAGCGGGGCCCACAGAGGAGGAGGAGGATGGCGGCTTTGACAAATGTTTTGCCGTAGTTTTCGGATTTTGGGGGTTTTATTGCATTTTTGATGACAACTCGGTGGGCATAAATTAAATAATTAAGTTAATTGTACATACGGGCAATGTGATTTTAATTATTTAATTCGAAACTCTGCATAACTTATGCTAAATTGTATTTTATTCTGTTTCCAATATTCGATGCGGTTAAAAATTGCTTTGCTTTGCCTTTGCCCTGCTTTGACTCATCAGGTCCGATGATTAATGACATTTAAAATGCTTCTCATGATTTAGATAAGCCAAACCGAACGATTTAGTCTGGTTCTTTGTGTCTCTCTCTCTCTCTGCTTTGCTTCTATTTTTGTTTGCATAATTAATGTCGCTCGCATTTGTTACAAGTTTTGGTTATTTGTCTTGCTGCTCGGATTAATTTTGCCCCTCCATCTAATTTAGTCTGATTGGCTGGAACTGAGTCGAGTCGAGTCGAAAGGGGCTTAAAGTCATCTCCAGCCTGTCGGTGGGCTTAACAACTTTTTGACTGCCATTCGATGAAGTTTGAGGCATGATAATGACATTGAGCTTCAGCGGGATTATCAAGAAAAACCGAGTTGAAGAAATATGGTTACAAAGTGTTTAAATCTTTTATTTTACTATATCTTTCCACGTAGTTTACTTGTATATTCCTTGAATATACGGTCTTTGAATTGCTGACCAAACTGTGATCGTAATTTTTCACTGCATAAAAAACGTTTGTTTTGGATTTCTGTTTCATTGATTAAGAGGTGTGAAAACGAAATCATTCAAGTGTAGCAGTCATAAAAATACATATGTTCGCCTTTCATTCGGGCCGTGTCATAAATGTTATTTTATATTGCCCAACGTGGGTGCGACTTCTATGGTCTTCTTCACGGAGTGTGAAGCTACTCCGAGCTCCTAATTAATATAAACAGTTTGTGAACTAACACCAAACACACACCGCTAGAAGCGAAGGGGTGTTTGGCATTTCCTGTAATTTGTCGAGCGCGGAAATTACTGGCTTCAGTTTTTTTCTTTATTTTTTTTTTGGCCCTTGTTGCATATTAATTTAAATATAATTATGATAATTTTTATTGTCAAGAGGTGAGGCGCGGTGAAGTGAAGTGAAGTGAAGCCTCTTGCCACATGCTTCGCCTTGGCTTTCCAGAGTGCCCTGGGCAAACAACCAACCCTTTTCCACCATCAGAAAGGATTAGTTATTGAGTTATTTTCACAACTAAAGTAACGACAGCCAGCAGGCAGCAGGGCGAACGAACCCAGGACCGAACAACTGACGCGGTTCAACAACATCTTGTGACTGACATTTGTGCGTCAAATTAAGTGAACTCTTTTTTTTCCAAGAGAAGGATCCGGCGGAGACAGAGCAGGAGAGCGGGAGGAGGAGGAGCACATGGTCAAGTCGAGCTTCCTGCCAGCCTGCCAGCCTCGATCCCTGAGTGACTGTGACTGTTGTTGTCTTCGGCCTGTCCCCTGCATTGCGTAAACTATAATTAATAACAAAACATGTTATGGTTATGGCTGCCGCTGCCGCTTCTGCTTCTTTGTGTGCCTGAAAATTGTTTCTTGTGCCCCGAGCCCAAGGCATGAGGCCACAATTCACCCAGACAGGCACAAAAGCGGTTCTCTCGATTCTCGGTTGTGGGCCCTGGTTTCTTTGGGTTTTTAAACTCAGACCGAGACCGAGGCAAACTGGAACTGACGAGATCCGAGAGCGTTTTCGGGCTGCACAACATATGTTATGCATTTTTTAGTTGTCTTCGGCATTCAAAAAATTATGTAGCATTTAATTAGCGCATAATTGCAGCGGCAGAGGCAGCATCCAGGGCACAGGCCTCATCAATTTCAATCGCTGGCGTGTTGAAAAATCTTCATAATCCGCTCGGGAAAATATTTTCCAAGGCAATATTTTAAATAAACGAAGCTTAGAATACTCTAACTAATTAAATAATAAGGATATATGTTTGGAAGCATCTAAAAATACTTACATATAAAGTGTCCGGTTGGAATTTCAAATCTAGAAGAAGAAAAGAAATCAAATGCATTAAATAATATTTTTAAATAACAAGTGGTTCTATTAAATCCCTAAAAATAGCAAGAATATTGTCAAAAAAAAAGTTGTCTTCAATAAGATAAGAGGATTTTAAATTCTGCAGTTTCACAGAAAGGGCTTTGCCAAAGAGAACTTCGACATGTTCAAAAGACAAACTTTTGGTCATAATTATTTATCCCCTCTTGTGAAAAGGGCATACACAAAAAATATAATAATAATCCGAAGCCCTTTCACCAAATCCGTTTGCTACTTATGTACAAGGGCGCAGGCTCACCCCCAACCAACCGCAAAAAAAAAAATTAAAAAAATAAAAACCAAAAAAAAAAAGACTGTCGCTTGTCAAAATGTCTGCAATTCCGTGAATTCAACTCATTCTGCTGCCGCCTTCTATGTGTGCGTCATTGTCTAAGGATGCAATTGCCGAGGACGACGACGGTGATGACGACGACGACGACGACGCACAAGTTCAAAAGCAGTCAACAGTTCCGCTCGCCTGTTTGAAACTCTGGCTTCGTCATCCTCTGCCACATCGTCATCATTACAACATCATCATCATCATCATCCTTATCCTTGGCGAATTTCATGCCTTGTCGTTGCAGTGCAGTAGTTCCTTGTGGCTTGGCAAATACTCAACAAACCATGAAAGTAAATAAATGTTTTGCAACGTTGCAGAAATAAAATGCAATTTAAGTCACACAAAAATGGCTAACAACAGTACACGGCAAGAAATGTTGATATCGGTATAAGGAAGGTACTATAACTTTGGAGGGTACACGATTCTTATTTCATAATAATTAGTTCAAAAAATGGTTTATGATTAGAGACCTCGAGGTCTACTTGGGTTGATTTTATATGCATAATTCGTGACTTGACTATATTCCAAAAATGCAAACAGGATTCTTCAGACTCGTTTCAATAGATTTCCACCCCTTTGTCTCTTCAGTGAACATTTTCTACGATTAAACTATGCCTACTTAAAAGACCGTGTCCCTGAATCCTGACTTGAGAATTTCTGGGCACCTCATCGAAAGGAAAGGAATTAAAGCACGTTGTTCTATAAGTATTTTGAAGAACTTTCTATGAAGAAAAGGAGTAAATCAAGAAATATTAGGTAACTACTCCTAAATATATAATATACAGTATTTAATTGTATAATTTTTTTTTCTGTGCTACAACTAAAACGTATCTGGAACGTTGCAGTTCGTGGAGGAGCCTGGAAAACTCGAGGTCCTGGGCTGCATTCGTTCCTTCCTCTCCCATTTTGATTTGTTTATTTCGTTTCGCTCGGCTTTTATTTTGTATTATTCCTGCTGCTGCTGTTGCTGCTGATGGTGCTGCTCCTTTTGCTGTGGCAGTTAAAGTAACCGGCAAAAGCGTTCCGGGGGCTTCGAACTTTTGCATTTTATTTGTGTTTTTCTTTTCTCTTCCTTCATTCCGTGTTTTTGTTTCTATTTTTATTCGTTTTGGCACAAAGAAAAGTGAAATGTTTTTGGGCGGTTGGGCTTTTGCTTTGGATTTTAGAAGTTCGCGGTGGAGCTGGGTGGCAGCATCGTTGCAATTGCATTTCCACAGACATTTAATAGCAGCAAACAAAAACAAAAAATGGAAAACGCTTTAAAATAATTACATGCGAGAATTTCCCCCCCAGGAACAAACAATGCGAGGAGTAATCGGACAAAGTCGAGAATGAATCACCACCAACTGGCATCATTCACAGTCAAAAAAAGAGGAAAATTCGGGCATCATTCAAAGTCAAAGAACAGGGCATTGGTTCGGCAAGAGATCACAAAGGGTAGACAGAGCGCCGAAACGAATTAATGGATCAACGATCTTATCAAGTGAGCAGAGCGAAACCAATTGAGCAGAGTGGAGAGTGGTCTTGTTGGCCTTTTGAACTAAGCCTCTTAGAATTGACTCTAGGTAACTGGTATTTATCTAGATTATAAAAGGAAATTCTACACATGTACAGGGAATTTTCTAAAGACTACTCGAGCAGGCAAGGAAGGATTTCCGATGTCAATACTACTTTCTTTTCTACAAATATGTAGTTCTAAAGTAAGCGTTGAAATTTCCCATTCGAACGTAATTGCAAAGTGCAAATGCACTTCATATCCGCATGAGTATTTCCCTCTTCAATCAGCCATATCCATTACACATCCGTCCCAAGCTGTGAATGATTTAAGTGATTCGGTGCGCCTATTGTATTATTTTCAGCGCCACAACGCTCTCCCCTCCCTGCTGTCTACTGCCACCTACCACTGAAATGCAGAAGAACTGCAATAAAACAAAATAAAAACAAAAACAAAAAAACAAGAACCAAAACAAAAACTGATGAAAAAACAACAACACACAAACGTGAAGGAAAAGTGCAGTGCAGCACCGAATGCCAGACGAAACGGAACAATAATTAAAGCAATGGCAAAAACAACAACAACAACTCTGAAACACACAAAACACAAACTCTCAGATGCATAGGGTATATTGCCTTGAAGATGATTAAAGACATTCATATCATCACAAAATGTAATAGGAAACTTAAAAGTTCCTTTTTTTTACCAAAAAACGGACAGCCAAAAATTATAGTCTTATTATTAATAGCTATTTACAATAAAGGTTAGGTTAAAGTGCTTATTAATTAATAAAACTTTAGGATAATACTCCTGATCAGCAAAGGGCACGCATTGGCTCAATTTGCTCACGTTGTTCAAACCGTTAGCTGCTGCTCAAACCGTTAGATCTTGTGCCCTCCGCTGCTCCTGATTATTATCATATTTTCCATAATATTATCTCAAAAACTCTGAAAAATGGGTATTTTACCAGGTATCCTTAAGTGCCTAACATGCCCGACTTGGTTGTTGCTGGTTGTTATTATTTTATTATTATTTTAAAGTCTATTTACAATATAAATTAGCCTAAAGTGCTTATTATTTAGTAAAATCATACGTCAATACTCCTGATTATTGCCATATTTTAGCGTTTTATTATGTTTTCTTAAATATTTTCTAATAAACTCTGAAAAATGGGTATTTTACCAGGTATCCTTAGGTTGACCGCCTCTACATTATCTAACATCCCCGACTTTGTTGTTGCTGCTTGTTGTTCGGTTGTCATTGATGCCCCCGCTCGCTCCTGTTGTTTTACTTTCCTTATATATTTTTTTTTCCTGATGATCCACCAGCAGGGCCAACGCCAAGGCAAAAATCAGTGCAAAAGGCGACGTCGCCGGGTGTCGTTTGCAGACAACTTGAAAAACATGAAAACGCGAGGGGCTCCCACCGGCTCCCTCCTATATAGAGTGCCCCTACCCCAGTTCCAGCCACCCCCCCTTTTCCTTCTATTGACAGTCACGTCAGTTAAACTGCTAGGAACACACACGCAGCAGGGAAGAAGACACAGTGACGTTCAGTACAATAGTTCTTCAGTGTTTTGCCATTATTTTAAGTTTATAAAGTTCAATTTCGGTTACTTTAATATTTATTGAGCAAGAATATTACAAGAAAATAGCTTCTAGCAGTCCTTAAATCCCATATCTATATCGGAGGACATCATTTTTGCTATTTTATTGGTCTCAGCTGTTGATGGGAAGACACCCAGAGATTTCCCAGACAAGCAGGTGGCAAAGGCTTGGGGCCAACAGAGAATCATGAGGCCAACATCATGAGCCAGCTTCGGTAATTGCTGTCCGGGCCAAATGCAAATGCTGTTGCTTGCGTGTCTAGATTCCCGACTTGGATGCTGCTATGCTGCATATAACATGGTGCTGGCTGGCTGTCCTCGTCCCTGCTGGCCTCGAATTATGTTGTTCTTCCCGGGAATTGGTTTGGCCTTCTGACAGTCTCTCCCTCTCGGACCAACTCAAAAATACCCAGTGCCACCCTCTCTAGCTGGGATATGATTTCAATTAGAGTTCCTCCTAAGTGATTGTGGCACTCGAAGGGGATTATAGCTGTGTTTAGTTATTAGAGTTGTTTTTTACATTAGACTATTGGTTTTTTTCAAGCAAACAAATTAGAATAAAAAGAAGATCATAATATTTATCCTTAATATAAGAGAAACTGCTGTACTCATTTATTCTCTTCAAATTCTAGATGTCTTTATTGATGTTTTATAAATAAACAAATA
The DNA here is from genome assembly GCA_018904745.1 of Drosophila orosa. Lineage (NCBI taxonomy): Eukaryota > Metazoa > Arthropoda > Insecta > Diptera > Drosophilidae > Drosophila > Drosophila orosa. The sequence goes on from JAEIIH010013678.1 coordinate 27,165, forward strand.
GATTTGAGTCAAACTTGGGCAAACATTATCCCCAGAACCCTATCCGTATTGCTGCTCCTCCTGGCGGCGAATGGCGAAATATGGCCTTAAACAAATTT
>JAEIIH010013696.1:0-11362 GCA_018904745.1 Drosophila orosa
CAAAGAAATATATATTTATTATTTTATGGTCTTCACTTATTTCCTCAATATACTTAAATGCATGAAATCTGTTTCTTCCCGACGATTGACTTACTCTAATTAGCGATGTAAGTCCCTTTCATGCCTTCCCTTTCCGAAAAGCCATTTCCCCCTTACATCAAAGGGGATGTTCAAACTTCAGCTGAATATCGAATGAAAAGCATAACAAATTTCCAACCAAGAAACACATTCGGTGATTTAAGAGAAATACTTCTTATTGTGTGTATTTGTTGCTATTTACACGCCACGCAGCGTCGGAAAAATCAAAATCAACCACCAACAAACACCGCAATAAAGGCGGAGAACGACAAACTTCACGCTAAAATCGAAGGAAGCTGTGAAAAATGTTTTCTTCCCCCAAAATCGCTGTGTATATATATATAGCTACCATATAGTAGCTGCTACTGAGGGCAGTGGCAATGTCAACAAAGCATTTAACACCTTCATCATCAAACACCAAGCAAGCAACCCCATGTGTATTTGTGTTTGTGTAATCGTTTATTAAAGTGTGAAGAAAATTAATTTGACTATCTGAGATGTTTGCCGCTGTTTCTACGGCAAATGACTTACAATCGTTGACAAGATTAATTAATCCCCCAACTGCACAGGCTACAAAGAAGCAAATGAAAACGAGAATGAATGCCTTAATTGATTTTATTTTCCATTGCATTTCTTTTCATTTTCATTTGCATTTCCATTTGTTTTCCCTTTTTTTCGCTGCAAAATTGTTATGACAAGGCTTGTTATGCCAACGAAAGGCCTTCCAAGTTGCTAGTTCCAAGTTATTAAAGTATGCAGATGAGGTTTACTACACCGGAAAAAAGCAAAACATAAAGTAAACCCTTTGTAAATAAAGTTCAGATGAACTTTACAGGGCTTTCTAATTTAAATATATTTCTGAATAAATTCTATAAATAATTTATTAGTGTAGATATATGTATATCCAATGTTGTCGGGGGCTGTTTCATGTCCGCCGACTTTAACTTTAACTCCAGCTCCGTGTATGCACTTTTGACAAGTAATTTAATAAAGCCAGCGACATGGCGCGTTTGTTGTTGCCAAAAGGTGTTGCTGCAGTTGCTGCTTAAACATGCATAAGCCAAGTTAAGAGTAAGAGAACCACCGCCGTTGGCTCGAGTGCCAGTCAGTTAGTCACTCAGACTCACCACTGAGGCTCGAACCAACCTTTGGTTCCAGCCAGCCAGCCAGCCGGCCGGTCGCTGTTTGATTGCAGCTTGTAATCACAATTAAAGTGTTAAGCATAAATGCCAGGGGCCAGTGGGCAACTAACGAATATAGAAGACACAGTCAGCCAACAACAACACATAAAAAAAAATACAAAAAAATAAAGGAGGTGCACAAGGGTTGCTCAAGTGGCTGAAAAGTCGGGGGGATCGGCCGTCGCGACGGTTTTCTGGGCTTGGAAGTTTATCATTTCACGGACATGTCTACGGGCTGACAGCTTTGGAATTTCGGCAGTATTGTCGATTAATTAATTGACTGCCTGCCAAGCAGACAGCCCACCAACCAGTCAAGTTCAAATGCATTTAAATGTTGAGTTTAATGTGTCATAATAGCATAGTCAGTGAGCAGAACTAATCGAATAAGGGTTGCCCTTAGAAAAACTAGCTTAAGGAAATACTAAAATGATAAGCAACAGTCACAACATACGCATAAATAGAATATAGAATCGGAAAATGTTGATTTGAAAACGAATTAAGGAATATTTCAATAAAATGCAACCTTAATTATGGGATATATTTCAAAACATTCAAATTGTAAGGCTTAGAACACTGATTTTATTTAAAATTCTTTTTAAAAATACAACTTTTTGAAAGGATAATATTCCTAATAGTTTCTTTGTAAAAACTAGCTAGTTTTTAAGGGTAACCCCTATTCGATTAGTTCTGGAAATACTACAATTATTTGTAACAGTCACAACATACGAATAAATAGAATACAGAAACGGAAAATGTTGATTTGAAAACGAATTATGTTTTATTTAAATAAAATACAACCTCAATTATGGGATATATTTCAAAACATTCAAATTGTAAGGCTTAGAACACTGTTTTTAATTAAAATTCTTTTTAAAAATACACCTTTTTGAAAGGATAATATTTTTTGTGCTTATTTTACCTCTAAATACCTAATTCCGTGCTGAAAACTTCAAGTATTCATCACTTTTCATGTAAAAAGTAACAACTTAAGCAGGTCAGCATATCGACTTAATCTCGACGCTGTTTTTCACCTGTGTTGAGAATCATTTAAAATGCAAAACTGGACGTAATGAAGCGCTTAGCCAGAGATCGCGGCCGGCCGACACCTTTACAAATTACAAGTCGGCCTTTAAATGGCCGTAAAGTTTTATGACACGGCGTCAACCAAATAATCTGACTGACAATCAGCCAAAACGGAATCATTAAGATGCCAGCCAAAGATCTGTGCCAGTTACAGGTTACAGTTCCAGTTCGAGGCAGTTCAACATCAAAATCGGTGCCTGGTTAATTGATTTTAATGTGCCAATATATCCTGACGGGATCATCTACTAAATATATATGTATCGGAAGCTCGGCGGACATAAAACATGTGCACACGATATGGATCGCCACTTTTCATTAATCGGTTTGGTGTTAATTTATGGCGTATCTTTATGGCCCAGACTGGGAATCAATTGCTTCCGTCTTTTCGGCGGCCATGATGGAACTCGCCGAGAAGAAATATCGAACCCCGCCAGACGTCACTTCAGAATGCACTTGAATTTCAGGCAGTCCCAGCTCCCAGCTCCCAGCTCCCAGTTCTCGCTAATTACGGCAATTAAAAACCACTAAATACGAGTATAAGAAAGAAACGTATAGAGAGAACTAGGGCCGATCTTCGTCGTCGCCGTCAAGTGGCAGCAGCAGCGGGTTTTGGGTTCAAGTGGCTCGGATTCCCGTAATGAAAATTGCATCTTAATAAAGCATAATTACCCCGCTCCCAAATGGAAGGCCCAAGTGTCTTGTCAAGCAGCCGGCATTCAGCGGTATCCTTTGGTCCCCCAGGATATTAGTCTGATATTGCCGCTGATTGGCTGATTAGCCAAGTGGGAATAGGTACAGGCCTCCTCCATTAGCCAGTCCCAAATTGCATTACATTATTGAACGTGAGCTGAGGAGCTGCGGAGCTGTGGAGCTACAACAACTGCAAGTCATAAACAATTTCAATTGCCGCTGCACATTCGCAACACTCAATTAACGCTTTTCAACAAAGGCCCCAGCCAGCAAAACACTATACAACGTACGGCAGCCACAATAACAATAATAATAATGCATTCATCACTTTATGACAGCCCCGCATACAAACTTGGCCTAGACAATAGTGTCAACCATAAAGAGATTGCCAAAGCCCGAGCCGCGTATCTATTAAATTATGCTTAACTATGCGCCTTTGTTGGCCCAGTCAGCCAGCCATAGTTGTAGTTGTATTTTACTGGATGTTGTTAAGAGAGTCGCTGACAAAGGCCTGGCCACTTAAGACTGCGGAGGCTGGAGTCTAGAACCAGCTGCTGGATAACAAAGGAGTCCACAATTCGTTTGCTCCTCTTCTTTGGCATTAACACTGCGGGTATTACATATATGGTTACCTCTTTAGTCCTGGATTTTTTCATAAACTAATAGGAAATGATTTAGTTTTAGAGCTTCAAAAGAAAAACTTACCTTTAATATTTAAATATCTAAATTATGACTTACTTTTAAATTCGGTTACCCTAAATAATTGTATGTAATAAAAACCCTTTATAAGGCTTAAATGATTGGTAACAAGAAATCAATCGGTGACCCAATTTGCAGCCAGCCACATGCTCTCGGTTTTGGCCAACAAAAAATATGTTCTGCCCACATAACAAGTTTCTACAGACACAAACGCACTTAATATATGAGGGGATATCCATTCGTATGACTGTATCGAATCGACTTGTGCGAGTTCAGAAGTGAAATACGTAGGAAATAACATGAATTCTTCATAAATTCTCCTTTTAGCAACAAGGTGTGGGTATTGCAAGCTGAATGAAAGAAGTTTGAGGTCTTTACAGGCCAGGAATACCCTACATTTTGTAAAGAAATTACTCAAGAAGTGCTTTATACTTTTTGTATATTTTAAAAACTCCTCAGTATTAGATTTTTTAAAAGATCTCGTTAAAATTAGACCCCTTCTAACGAGGTATCCCATCAGAAGCTGCTCACTTTCTGGCCAGCTGCCAAGTTGACTGCATTTTTATGTCAATTCAATTGACCAGCACCCCGGGCTGGCTGGCACTCTCTTTTGTAATTGCCAAAGAAAGTGTCATCGGACTGTGTTTCCTTCTCTTTATCTATTTTTTCTTACTTTTATGCGTAATGGGCGATTAGGCAACTGCAACGGCCGCGGCGGCTGCCTCTAAGCCAAGGCATAAAGTGCGGAATTTATGCACATTTGGCCCAAACGGAGAAAAGCCAAGATCGGAGCTGAAAGGGGCTGAAAGCCAAGGCGGTTGGCTGCCAACGGGGCGTAGATTTAATTAAATAAATTCAGAGAGCGACGCCTGCGGCCTTGTTGTTTTTCTTTCTCTATTTTTGCATATTTGTGCGTAAATCTGTATTATAACTGTGGCCATGTGTGTGCTGTAATTAAATAAATCTTGGCATTGTTTGTGGCATTTATAAATGGGACAGATATACACTTTTCGCTGAAGACGTTTATAAGTTTGTTTAAAATAATTTTAGATTATAAACATTACACTACTTACTCGCTCTAAGTGTTACAGTTCACTTGTATATATAACATTGAATTAAAACTTAAATAAAATCAATTGAATATATATTTTTGTGCCCAGTGTACACAATGATCTTTGCAGTTTTGTATTTGCACAATTATTTATTGTTAATTTATTTAGCTTGTCATACGACGAGAGCCTTGCAATTACGAAGGCGAAAAGTGCGACACGCCCACCAACCAACGGCAACCCGAAAGTTGAGTCTACAACCAACACGCACTCGCACTCGCACTCGCAGAGTCAGAAATCAGGCATATATCAACGGCTTAACAATTGGCTCAGACTTGTCGTCAGGTGGCCATTGCCGTTAAGCCAAGTCCCCATTCCCATTCCCGTTCTCCACCACTCACACCCCACACGCATTCTGATACTTTAATTTATGGTCTCTCTCGCAGTTTATTTGTCATGCCAACATGCTGTCGCAGTAATTATACACATAACCGTAACTAGTTTTTTTTTTCGAATAATTTTCTTCTTTTTTTTTATGCAACATGCAACACATTTTTTTATGGCCCTCGAAACACGAACGCACATCAAAAGCGCCATGCAAATGGTCGCTTGTTATGGCTAATGGCTTGGATCGGTCATGAAACAGAACGAGTTCCGCCGACAAGTCAATAGAGGATGCAGAAATCAGTTATTGGAGGCAAAATATATGCATATCGAGCTGACTTGACACTTATTATGGTTCTGACTTAATTGGAATTATTAGAATGGAATTATAATGTTTTTTTAAAATTGTAAGCATTAAATATTAAACCACATCGTTGGAATTTCAATAGAGAAACAAAGGAAATAAAAAAGATTGACACATTAAATTAAAGATTTTAAATATTACATTAGAATATTATATCCAAACCGTATAGAAATTAAGTTTACTAATGCTTTCCGATATTAGGAATTCGAATTTAAATAAATTTTTAATTTTAAGACGGTAATTTTCGGCATCGTGAGAAATTTTGGAATTTCGAGATGGAAACAATGTTGCACTCCTTGAGATATTTTTAAAGTTGTTCAGTGCAATTCTTTTTTAATCATAATTTTAGTCAAAATATATAAGAATTATGAAATTTTGAAGGGTCCATAACAAACAAAAATTAAATTATAGGCTTTTTAAGCTTTTATACAACTATCATAGTTATCTTTCTAATTAGCCTTCACGACTGTAGTTATTCTTGAATTTATATTTCAGAGAAAACAGATTGCTTAAAAATATTATTTTTGACTCCAGGTATTGTATTAAAACAGCAAAATAGTTGCGAGATTATTCGAAGAAGAGAAGAACTGCTACAAAACTATAAGGCTCAATCAATAATTTTAAATAACTTTGATATTTAAAAATATTAAATATCGAAAAATATAAAAATTTGCTTTAAAACCCAATTTTATTTAATTCAAACTTTCGTTTCCCAAAGTTAACTTCCTTTCTGGTTTATTTGAAGATCTCTGTCTCGTTTCCAACTCTGCGTAAATTACAAAATAAATTACACTCTTGATTATGGTAATGAAATATTTTCAAACGAGGACTTAACCCCATTAAAACATATTTTAAAGCTGATCCCAAGGTGCCAATGCTATCTAAAACCGAATCGCACTCAAGTGCCGCTCAGCTGGTAGCCAAGTGACATTTTTCCGCCTCCTCGAAAAGAGGCAACTGTGGACTTTCATTTTATGGCGCTCACTAAAAACAAAACCTACGAGCCCGGCCCACTGCTCCTGCTTAAAGCCGCTTATCTGGCCGGCTATATCGATAAACATAAATTAGGCGATATTGTCGACCGGCGACTACAATCTGCCAACTGCCAACTGCCAACTGGGAAACCGGCAACTGGCAACTGTGAATTGCAAGCGGGCCGTGCCAACGCCTTTTTGAAGAAACGGCCAGTCAACATGCAGGCGCACATAAAAATGCACCATAATGATAACGATAATGATAACGATGCGCAGCGGTTTGTTGTTTTACAAGAAAATTATGTATTATTAGCACAGAGGTCCACACTGCGATGAGAGATGCACTTGTTTGTCGCCCTGCTGTGCATTGGCAGCGTTATAAAAAGCCTGCTTTATCACCATGGACCCCAAGATCATGGGGATCGAAGATCACGGGTATCCTCCTCATTCGGCGGCAAATTAACTTATTCCTGAGTTGTGAGCTCTGGTCAGGACGCAATCGGCCGAACTGGCTGGATGAGCATTAACGGAAATTTATCATAAATTCCAATACCTTACTACTAATGGGCGTTGATTAGCTAATTTGCTGCGCTCGTTTCGATTTCCACTCATGCTCGCTCGGCAGCTCAACTCATTTCAAATACTAATGCTTGTTGGCTGATTTTCATCGTCATTGCCGCCGTTCGATCAAAACCGTTCACAGCATATTTTCCATGTTTGTGCTATGGGTTTTTTTACACTGTAAAAAGTATTATTATGGTTTAAGGGAAACGTTGATAAAGAAAATCTGTATTAATTATAGAAAATAAACCTCTTGATAATAGGTTAAATGGAATATTTTCCTTTTTGTATTAATAATAAAGAAAAAATTTAGTATTTGGCCCTCAAATCGCTGCATACAACACCATTATTTTCGATATAATCTTTTCAAGCTGTCCAAAGGCAATTTTAAAGGTTTTAAGGTTTTAAAAGGTCTGTAAAAAATATAATAGCAATGAAAATAAATTTATTAAAAGAACCAGAATTCATGTCCTTAAACCATTGCATACTTTCAAGCGGCAAATAAATAGTTTATGGTAAATATCAGCTAATAAATTCCTTAAAAAGTTACCCAGAGGTATTTAAGAATCCCTTTTACATTAATTAAGGTCTTAAAAGTCCAGTAAAAAATATAAAAAAAATGAAAATAAATGTATTAAAGGAACCAGAGTTCATTTCCCTAAATCATTGCATACTTTCAAGCGGCAAAAAAAAGTTTATTGTAAATATCAGCTAAGAAATTCCATAGAAAATTACCCAGAGGTATATAAGAAACCTTTTTTTATTTTTAACTATTTCAAATATTTTTTTTAAATTTCAATTACTTAACAGCATATTTTTGGCCTCATTTTAAATTGATTAAAGTCATTTTAAAACTTTGTGTAATAAGATATTTGTGTATAAGACTTTATATGCGATTTATTCATGTATTTCTTGACTTTCAAAACCATCTAAAGTGTTTATATTTCTTTACTTCAATTAAATTAATTCGTTCAAGGTTATTTGTCCAGTGTATTCCTCTAGTCCCTCTCCTTTTCGTCGTTTTGAACGGCGGCATGTTAGCTTTGATCTCCGCTTAGGAGCAACAAAATCGCTTCGCTAACGCTCTCCCTCTCTCGCTCGCTTCTCTATCGTCTTGAAATAATGAATGAAGCCTCGAATCGGAGCTAAAAACAAATTAAATGCCGTTTTGGTATTGTGCGTTAACAGAGCCTGGTTAGGCAACCGACGGATTAGCATAGCGTGTGGTTACTGTATCATTTTTGGCACGCATTCTGTGCATCCCGCTTCCTCTAACGCGCCCCGGCTCTCCCTTTACTCGTCCGGGCCCAACAATGAGAAGATTAATTTATGTTATTAAGTCGGCAACGCCGTCTTTGATCTTCGCCTCTGCGAGGTGTAAGGTAGGCAAGTCAATGCGGTGGCAATGCCGGCACCTGAAGAACCCCCGCCCTCAGATCCAGAACCACAAGCAATCGATGAGCATATCGGACCGAGTCCGAGTCCAAGTCGGAGTCGAAGTCGGAGTCGGAGTTCGAGCCCAAGATCGAGATCTTCACGATCCGATGCGATCCAGGCAGCGATCGATCGCACGACCCTGCCTGCTGCTACCTGCAGCGGCTTAGATTGCCCCTGGTCCTGGCTGGAAGTGGAGAATGAGTCCGGGTTCCGGCTCCTAACTCTGGGCATTCTCTGGCATCATTACATTAATTTGTAATTTATGACAGCTTGTCATAATATCAACGATATTTTAGCAGAGTCCTTACACTGGAGAAAAGCTGGTTACATAGATTTAACTTTGATTAGTTTAATGAATTAATTATTATAATATAATATAGTTCGATTTCACTCACTTTACTCTTAGTGTAAGCCCCTCTTTATTCATATATTTTATTCATAATCAAAATTGATTTTTCTTTATTGCTTTTTTTGCTAGTGTGGGCTCATTAATAAGCCGTTTTTTTTTCTTGTTTGCCGCCTCGGTTTCGCTGAGTTGTCAAAACTATCGTACAATGTCTTTGGGGCAAGTTTAGCGGCCGATGCTCACCGATCCAATCACCAAGCCTCCTCGTGATGGTTATGGTGATCATCATCAGCGGCAAACTCTCTATGGGGAGAACCGGGGGATGGATCCGATGGTCCGTCCCATTCATCTAGTGGCTGCTTGGGGCATTGTTGGCTTTACAGGCCGTTGTCAACGCTCTTTGTTGTGCCACCAATATGGCAGCGGTCCCTTTGATCCGTCGGCCAGTTCAAAGCCCCCAATGAACTTCTAACTCAATTAGTGTGTAGTTTTTTAAACGGTTTTGATTACACCGCATATTTCTTGCCATCCCCTACTAACATAGAATACATGCTACTTATAAAGACATTAAGCCGGCTAACTCTGGCCCACATCGAAGTCGTCCGATGTGTGGACGAAGGTGGAGCTGAAGCTGGGGAGTTGGAATTGGAATTGGAGTTGGGGAAGGTCACTCAATCAGAGCAAGGATCCCGAGAGCCGCCGCCGCCGCCTCTTCTTTGATCGCATTTTAATGATGATGACCATTGTTAGCTGATGTTAGCGATTGCAAGCCCAGATTTTCACTTAACAACCGCCGCCAAATGCCGCTGCCGCCGCCCCAGATCAGCTTTGGGCTTAAAGTGCATGCAAACATAAAAAAAAACAAAATGATGGCATTGGGAAAACGGGGTAATATCGGGGGAAAAGGCGTAGCAAAACCCAAGCTGAGCAGCTTCATCGAGTGCTCAGCATCCAAATTGCAATGCTACGTAATTTTTATTGTCTCGCACACACCAAACCGATGCTCGCACAGTGGTCAAAGGTCGGTCATTAAGTTGGTAGTTTGGATCACTAAGTGAAAAATTAGGACACTTTATTTTTTCTTCTTCTATAAGAAAGAAGAAACAAGAGTTTTTATGTATTCAGATTTTCTTAAACTAAATACCATTTTTTTAAGAAAGAGATTTTTCTTAAATTTAAATACCATTTGGGAAAGGAAGATTTCCTCATAACTCATTCTATTTTATTAGCTTCTTGCTCAAATATCAACAAGAGAAAATAAAATAAATAATAAATACCTATATTACAAATTAATTACTTATCAAATGTCGCATAATATTAAACAAGTAGGAAATCTACCGTCGAATGTGACCGTAGCATTTGGGGGAAAATTACTCATTTTCTTTGTCTTATTATTCCTGAATTCATTAGAAACCTAAATTACACAGGGCGGAAGACAGAAGAAAATATTGTCAAATAAAGAAATACGTTTCTAGAAACAAATTCAGAAACACTCTTAGGTTCTGGCAACACAAATGTAGATGTTACACAAGTTTATCATGTACATAATCTCTTTTTTGTGCTAAAACCCCATGGTCCTGACCCACTGTCGTCTGAGACTGCAGTGTCCATGCGCCTGGGGAGGTGGCCAAACATGGCTCTTGCAGACAACGCCGCCGTCCTCGTCGTCGTCGTCGTCGTCGTCATCGTCTACCGTCTGGAACCAACTGGGACCCCACTCCTCCATCTCCATCTCCATCTCCCCACCGATCCCGATTCCCAGCCTCTGCCAGTCTGCTTCTTCGTGTCCAACCGACTCTTACACTGACTGACTTCATTGCTCTTTACGTTACGTTAAGTTTAAGTATACGTTTGCCCACTGCCCGAGCGCCATCTCGTTTAATCTGCCTTTTAGAGGGCGTGGCCATAGTATTTTATATGTGCTGATCAAAGGGAGCCGATGCTTTGTCCCGGAGCCGACGCGTCCTCCTCGAGAGAGCTTTTGCGTAGCGCATGCTGAACGCTCCTCCGATCGTGAATCATGTGCGGCGGATGCTAAGGATGGGGCCAGCGATGGATGGTTTGTGAAACGGATGGGATGGATGGTTGGATGGATGGATGGATGAATAGGTGGAGGAGGAGGAGGAGGATCGGTGTGTGGCCATCGCTTCGATTCTCTGGGACGTATTCATTATTGAATTAAGGATGACCACGTTTTCGGCGCTTTGTTTCGCTGCGTCGGAGTTTGCAATTGATTTGCCAGCCATTAAAATCAATCAAAATATAAAGTCGAGGGGTCGTCCGAGGCGTCTACTAGTAATTACAAGTGAAAGTCGCCGGCACAGAGCTAATGAATCGTTGAACGGCCTAAGAGAAAAGCCAGAAATAAAGCAATTTATTATTAACTGGAAAATGTTATAGGTCAAATATTTAAGGATTATCTAAAGAATATTAGTAAGTTATATTCTTCTGTAAATTTTTTAATGTAGCATCAGAATAATATATAAAATAAATTGAATTTATATAATATAATAAAA
>JAEIIH010013710.1:0-12155 GCA_018904745.1 Drosophila orosa
TCATTTATACTCAAAAAACATTTAATTTCATATTTTTTTAAAGGCTTTTTGAATTGATTTAAAATCTCTAACAATTTCCATATCAATTCTAATAAAATATTTGCAAACTATAAGTATATTCCCATTAATTAGTAAAGAAGGCCTTTTAAAATCCTCTAAAAACCCCACAAATTAAAAAAATAACATTTAGGATACACAGAGTATGCAGAGGGTTAACCTATTCAGAGGCAGGCAGATGATGCGCCCCGTTGGGCACGCGCCATATTTTTATTGGACGCCATGTAATTACCCGAACGTATAACGAATAACGAATTGCGAATCTCCATGCAAATATATACACAGAGCTCGGACGTCTTTGGGCGCAACATCGTCATCATGGTGTGGCAGCGGTGCGTGGGCTTCGAGCACAACCAGGGATTGGGCGGCACGGAGGTGAACCTGGACAAGGTGAACATCGGGCAGCACATCAACGGCTGGTATCCGCTATTCCCGATGCACAGCTACGGCGGCTCCGACTCGGACAACTCTCCCTGACCGAACAACGCCGCCGCCGCCGTCCATCAGTTCCGGGCGCAGTGCCGGAGTCCCGGGGATTCGGAGTTACCACTGCAGGCTCAATTTGTTAGCGCCTAAGCAGGATCGATTGCAGCATCCCAGAGCGTCTTTACTATGCAGATATACCTAGAGCATTATGTCCCCCTGTATATGTATTAGTCATAGTCAAATGAGCTTAGCACACGGGCTGGCATGGAGACTAAGGATCGGATCGGATTGGATTAAAGTTGGTATAGGGTTATGTTACACTAAAGCAGGGATGCCCTGTCCTGGCGCCCCTGCGCACCAATCACTCGTGGTAAGAGAGAGCTTTGTAAGTAAGGTACGGTTAGGCAGCACTGAAAAGGGGAAATACCAATATCAGAAGAGCACAATAATTGAGGAATCGGAGTACCAGAAGCATACATATATATGCAGACACGTTTATATATATTTTTGCTTGTTGTGTTTGTGAAAGTTTAATGTTGTTTGAGAATGGATCGAAACGGGGCACCAAAAAACTAAAACAATAATGTTGAAATTTTCGAGGCAACGAAGTGGGGAGATCCGACAATTAGGGTCTCTTCCCCCCGGGGAGTAAAGGGATTTAAAGCTTGGTAGCTAAACGAAGGCATATATCCAAATAAGTGTTAATTAAATGTTGCTCTAAAAAAACCAATAACCAAAACAAACAACCTATCTGTACAGCTGAAAACCCCGCAAAGGTTTCAACTGCTCTCCCCCCAAAAAATAAAAAAACAATACACACGAAATATGTATCTGAGCATCTGGAAAACTATACAACTGAACATCTGGAAATCTAATCAACTGAGTATCGAAATTATGTGGAATAATATCTGGAGAATCGAACGAAGGGTATCTAGTTTAAAACGACAATCTTTATGGGTGTGCGCCTGTGTGTGGATGTACGAAATTTGAGATTCGAGTGCGACTTACGCGTGATTAAGACGAATTTACTGTAGTCATTTTATGGTAGGGCATTGATTGCACAACACAGCAGATAAAAGACATCCTTCTCTTCCTTTTCACCTGGCTGTCTTCCTCACTTCCTTTGCTTCCTTTATTTCCACACACACACACACAGACACAGACAAAAAAAAAACAGGACAATCTCTTGTAATGAAAAAGTGAAAAATTTACATTTTCGTAACTTGTGTATAAATCTACTCGTAATATCTAATCAACGTTCAGCCTAACGACTTGTGAGTTTCAAACTAAAGTTACAAAATATATATATTTCTTTATACAAGGCTTACACTCTAGAGAAGTACTTAAAATGCGGAGCGGCGACACTGCGGAACTTTTACTGTCCCAACGCTAGTTAATGTCCCTTAACTCGGCCCCATTTCCGCGCGAAACTTAACGACTCTTTAACTATATCTCGGTATCTGAATCTGTATTTGTATCTGTATCTGTATCTGCATCTTGGTCTGCATCTGTTATCTATCTGTTTCAAGGGCAGCTGCGGGCTTTTCTTATTGTTAGATGTTGCTTTAAAGCCCCATAAATAAAACGAGAACAAATACTTAGTACAGCAGATAATCCATTTGTCTGAGCATAGCCATTGTTGTATCTTGTAAGTACTTGGTAGTCGTCAAGGTAGTCAGGGTAAATAAAAAGGGAAAAGTGAAACGTAGACACAATGATATATTCCTAGTTTTCTCTCGGTTGGCTAATTAATTACTCTTCGCAATCCGGCTGTTGACTTGCCCAAGTTGTTCTATAACCGAAAACTAAAATGGTTGTGCTATCTCAAAATTAAAACTACTATATACTAACTAACTAATCTACTGTAATTACTAGTTACTGATATTCGGACTCATTGTTGGAGCTACTTTTTAGGCCAAAACAAAAAGGAAAAACACGCTACTATGTCTTACTCTTAGGTCTATTTGGTCTATTTTCTACTAAACCTCAACCCCAACTCTAATTCTAATACGTATTGTACTTAGTCCGGTATAGAAGTACCTTGGAAACACTGTAAAAATAACACCATATCAGCGTGTAGCGTTGTAGGCTGGAGGGAAATATTTGTGGGGAGGATTGCGCTTCAAAAGTGCCGATGGGCTGTAGCAAGGCTTATAAGGATACAAATCTTAACTAACTTGTTAAACAAATAAACTTAGCAACACACACTATGTAAAACCATATACACGGATGTGAATTATTTGCATATGAAACCCGTACATATTATATAAAAATACATATATATTATTATATTTAAACATAACTGTAGACGAAAACCCCAAAGGAAAACCACAATTATATGTATATCAAATTGAGTTTCAATAAACATCAAATATTTATTTGAAAATTGTGTATATTTCTTAATTAACTTACAGGTTTCTAAACAATTTTTTAATGGGCTTTGTAATTAAAACTCACAAAGATAAGCTTTTCCAATTGAAAGTTTTTCGGTTCAGATACATAGAATAAGCCGGAAGAAATCGTAAAAGTGTGGCCCTTGATCCCTATCATGGTGTGGCCTTTAAATTAGATATCATTTTAGCAGGATACTTTGTTCAATGTAGCTCTTCCTTTACTCCGTTTTCTTAACCGTAGTCCTTAGTAGATCTTTATACAAATAATTTCCCTAAAAACTAAGTACAGTTTTTTACAAAATCCTTTCTATGTACATAACCAGCTCTACATCTGTGTAATTTACGCAACAGTGCTGCCCATTTATTTTTATATCCTTATCCTCCAAGCACACAATGCTACCCATCTGAAAAATCAAACTAAATTCAAATTTAAAATAAAATATATGTTTTTTTGAATGAAAAAGTTCAAGAAAAATAACAATATTTAAAAAAAACTCTAGTTCTTTAATTTTCCGCTTAAATACTTTTTGTTTATTCATTTATTTACTCTCTTATATACTTATGCATATCTACTAGCTTAAATATAATTTATTTTTTATTAGAAACTACTGAATAAATGTTAAAACACTTCGCAGCGAAGGTCTGCACTTAATTCCTAAACTTTCCGCTGGTGCTGGGTGAGGAATTGACCGGAGAAGCTGCTCCCACCACCACGCCCCCATTGTTCAGCAGCGCCGTGAGCGTGGCATGCGAGGAGCTGAGCGTAGAACTGGCCGTAAGCTTACTTTTCAGCGGCGTTGTAGTGCTGCCCACCACTTGGCCCTGCAGGCAAGGCGTGGGCGAGGCAGCCGGCATCTCCTTGAGCACCACATCCTCAGCCGGCGGCGTGGCTACCTGTTGTTGCTGCTGCTGCTGCTGTTGTTGCTGGGACGAAGCGCCTTGGAGCAGAGCGTTCCTCAAATGGCTGTTGTTGGCGCCAGCCGACTGGCCTTGCTGCTGCTGCTGCTGCTGGTTGGGCAGTATGTACGAGTTGGTGATTAGGCCGCGACTCTTGATGTTCAGATCCACAAAGAAAAGGCGCATCTTGTGGATCATGGCATCTGTGACGCTAAAAGTCAGCATCATGGAGAGATCTATGTTGGTCTTGTTGCGGTACAACTCATGGGTCTGCTGCAGGCGGCAGACCTCGTCGTAGATGAGAAACAGGAAGCGGGAGCTGCGATTCTCGGCAGGAATAATGCCACGAGTGGCCAGCCACTCCCTGTCCTCGCCATCGGGCAGATAGCGTATCAATTCCGGATGCTTGCTCGCCAACCGTTCCTTTCCGTCGGTGCCGAAGCCAAAGGCTAGGTTCGCCTGCACATCCAGCACGAATTTGGTGCTGGTCGAGATCTGTGCGGTGTTCCAGAAGATCTGCCGTCGCACCGGAGTGGGCAGAGTTCCCCCCACCAAGGGAGTGACCGTGGAACGATGCTGTTGGAGGGGCGTCTGTTCCTGCTGCTGCTGCAGCGGCTGCACTGTTTGCATTTCGGGTTGCTGGAGAATTAGCTGCTGCTGATTGGCACTTGGCAACTGATTCACTGTGGTGGCCGTGCAGGGCATGGGCTTGCTGGCCACATAGATCTTGGTATTGGGACTAATCTCCTGCTTGGCTGTGCGCTTAAGGGCCAATCGTTGCTGCTCTGTGGTAGCCCCGGCCACCAGACGATGCTGGCGCACAAAGTTGGTGTACTGAGCTTTGGCATTCTCCAGCAGAGCGCACGAGGACATCTTCTGCAGCGTTTCCTCGTTCACCGAGTGCTGGCCGAGATTCTCCTTGATGTTGCCAAAAGCGGGCTTGAAATAGTTCTGGATTTGGAAGAGCAAATGATAGGTTTGAAGTGGGAGTACAATCGGATTGCAAAGACTTAGTCTTACGTTCATGTAGCGCTTGATTATCTCATTAACCTCCGCATCAAAGGATTGTTGCACACTAATCCTCAGTAGCTCCAGCGCTCTCATGGCGGACTCGGCACTGCCACCGCTTTCCATGTTGTGAGCGCCGCCCAAGCGCTGCCGAATGCGCTGCAACATTGTCTCTGCCATGTCTGCCGTGGTTACGAATTTCTAAAGGAGCGAAATCTACTAAGTTCACTTTAAAATTGAAAGATAAGGCAGACTTACCTGCGCGGGCTCTGTCTCTGAAGACGTGGACTCACCCAGCAGGGAAAGTGTGATGGTTTCGACGGTGCCATCCTGCTTTTCCGGCTGCTTGCGAACACCGGAATCACCCGCCGGACTGGCCACTCGTGTGTCCATTGAATGTGTGGTTTGATTGGAGCAATCGGAGTCGTCGGAGGAGGAGTTGGTTGCCTGCAGCTGCAGGCCCGGAGAGGAGCGCTGCTGCTGCACATCGTTCGGCGTGGATGTCGCGGTGTTGTTCAGGGATCCCGCCACCTCCGTGGGTATCTTCCAACTTCGCTGAATAACCATGGTTTTTCTGGTTGAGATTTAAGCTTTCTTTTTCGTTAATGAGTTTGTAATTAACAATTCAAATAATTGTGTGGCCGAAATCTGGGCTGCTTGTCCTGGGCGCTTTTCCTGGGCGCGAGCTGAGGCCGTTTTGTCCAGGGCCGCGCCGGCAGAGCGCAGGCGCAGAAAAGCCACCCCCAAAGCCGGCGCCCCGTCTGCCTTAGTAACCTGCAACAGCTGACGGCAGCTCCACCTCCACCTCCTCCTCGCAGTCCATGTCGAGTTCGCCGAGCTCCAGGCGCCGCTGCTGATCGAGGAGTCCCTTCAAAGCGGCATACTCATCGCTGTCTTCCGCCTCTTCTTGAGCCTGTGTCTCCATTGTCTCCTCCTTTGGGACGGCTCCCCGCTCCTTCTTCTTCTTTAAGCGAGCCTCCACTTTCTCCTTTAGTTTTCGATCAAACTCATCCATGTAGTGGAGTGGCTGTGTGGCCTGGTAATCCTCTGGAGCTGTGTAGCTGCCACTCACGGGCAGTCCCAGCACATCCGGCATCATAAAGGGAAACAGCCAGCAGACCAGAGGCGTTGAGCCGCACACGTAGCTGGCCTCCTTGTGGTAGAAGAGGAAACCATCCAGAGGTGGCTTGTTCTCCTCCCAAAGCGGATACTTTTGCAGGGCCTCCTCCACAGCGGAGGTGTCCTCGAAGTTGTGGTGATCCAGCAGAAAGAACGGCTTCTCATTGTGCTCACTAAGGCTGGCGTAGTCATTTTCATCGAAGCGCGCCTTTAGCCAGTAGAAGCGGAAAGTTGCCTCGCACTCCTGCAACTCCTGCTGGCCAAAGGTGATGGCGTCCAGCACATAGAAG
Source organism: Drosophila orosa (assembly GCA_018904745.1). NCBI lineage: Eukaryota > Metazoa > Arthropoda > Insecta > Diptera > Drosophilidae > Drosophila > Drosophila orosa. The sequence goes on from JAEIIH010013710.1 coordinate 6,191, forward strand.
GAGTCCGTCTCCTTGACATAGATGCAGTCCAGGACAGTCTGCGATCGCTGGAGCAGCCTGTCGCCGGGCAGCGTCGACCGAAAGTCGTCAAACTGCCAACCGCTCTTGTAGTACGCCCTCGTCCTCCCTCCCTTGGCCATCACAAGGCAGCGTGCTCCGGCTGGACATGGCACCAGCTGCCAAGCGTCCAAATCCTCTGGCTTTTGGCGCAGCCACTCCGATAGCTGCGGCCGGAAGGGACAGCGCTGATGATGGCCATGAGCACCGCTAGCACGTTGCTTTCGCTGATGTTTTTTCGATGGCTTTGTGTTCTTCTGTTGCAGGGGCCTGGTCACATCCTGCTCCTGGTGCCGGCGCAGTTTCTGCTGCTCGAGGAGCTTCCTCTGGCGTTCCTTCTGCTGCTCGCCGGCATCCAGTCCTTTTTTGTACAGATCCTGGAAGGCAGAAATCATTTTGAAATCCAAAAACAAGAACTATGCGAACTAGTGATGGGAGGCTGGACAGCCGGCACAAAATCGATTATTTGCTATCGAATATTATGGAAAATATTTTCAATTAATTAATTAAAACAATTGAAACAGTTTTTAAACTGTAAATAGATCTCAGAATAATAATAATACTAATTTTATTAGATAAAATTGACTTTCCAATATTTATTTTTTAAATGATTTTAATATTTTACAGTGTATAATAACCACAAGTTTTGTTCACTGTATTGCGTAGGTATTTTTCAAATTTCGCAACTACGACCACACTTTATTTTTGCTTTATCTTTTTACCGGTGTTTTTATATAAATAAATATAAAATAAGCATTAATTAACTTGATAAACAAAGACTAGAATATGAATAAAGCCTCCCGACTCTTCTGTCCGGCACTGATTACACCTAAAAATGCGGTGGTCAAGCAGACGGAGCAACTGTCACGCAGTCAAAAGGTAAGAAAGGCAATCCATGTCTTTCGTAACACTCTTAACTTAAACTTGATGTTGATTTCAGCTCCTCACCGAACTGGGATTGGTAAAGGCTGGGAGCAATGGCACCTACCAGATAATGCCCATGGCCCAGCGGTCGGTGGACAAGTTCATTGGCCTGGTGCAGAGCAACATGGGCTTGGCCGGCGGCCAGAAGATCAGCCTGCCCATCCTGACGTCCACGCAGCTGTGGAAGAAGACGGGTCGCCTGGAGGGCGACATATCCGAGTTCTATATGGTGCGGGATCGCAGCGGCAAGCAGTTCCTCATGAGTCCAGTGAGTGAGTGTGCCTTGGATGGCAGTTCTTTCCATGAATAAGTTCACTTCTGTCCTGATTAGACCCACGAGGAGGCAGTAACTGCCATGCTGGCCACCACATCGCCCATTTCCTATCGCCAGCTGCCCCTGCGGCTCTACCAGATCGGTCCCAAGTTCAGGGATGAGCTCAAGTCACGCTTTGGCCTGATGAGAGCCAAGGAGTTCCTGATGAAAGACATGTACACCTTCGATGTGAGTGAGGAAACGGCTAGAAGAACGTACGCCACAATCAGTGCTGCCTATGACAGGTTATTTCAACAGCTGGAGGTGCCGTTTGTGAAGGGTAAGGTGTGTTTCAAGCGCTTATTTACTAACTAAACCACTCTAATTGTAGTTGATGCCGCCACGGGAATGATGGGTGGCAGTCTGTCCCACGAGTACCACTATATATCGCCCGTGGGCGAGGACACTCTGCTGCAGTGCAGCTCTTGTGGCTTTGCTGGCAACTCTGAAGTGCTGGAGGAGTCCCCAACGAGCTGTCCAAGCTGTAAGAGCACGAGTTTAAGTACAGTGCGCGGCGTTGAGGTGGCACACACCTTCCTGCTGGGCGACAAGTACTCAAAACCCTTGGGTGCCACCTTCCTCAATACTTCCGGCAAGCCGCAGTCCCTAATCATGGGTTGCTATGGCATTGGCATCACCAGGATTATAGCCGCTGCGCTGGAAGTACTCTCCACAGACCACGAACTCCGCTGGCCCAAGCTCCTGGCGCCCTACGATGTGTGTCTGATTGGTCCAAAGCAGGGCAGCAAAGAGCAGCAACCGGCGGAGGCCATAGAGAACGAATTGCTGGGGAATATAGGCGAGCTGTGTGGCCACCAGGAGCTGCTCCACGACGATCGCAAGGAGCTGACCATTGGCAAACGGCTGCTGGAGGCCAAGCGTCTGGGACATCCGCTCACCGTAGTTGTGGGCGCAAAGGCTGTGCAACCCGAGGCACCCAAGCTTGAAGTGCATCTCAGCGAGGGCGATGCCCTAGAGCTGGACATAAACGAGGCCCTGAAGCTAGTGGCGGAGCATAGCCAACACAAACGGGATCTCCTTCTGGGAAGATTCGAGCAATTCAAAGAAAAAGTTGGCCATCAGCTTTAGCTTTATGCAATAAAGTTAACAATAACACAAAACATTGTCACAACCGCGCCTCCAGGTGCTGATTAACCCGCAATCAGCGTCGAGCTGCTAATCCTCCTCCTCCTCCTGCACACTGCCTCTCCTCTCTCTCTAGTGATCCGCATAGTCGGGCTCCGGGATCTGCGGATAGATCTGAACCTGCAGCTGCGGCTTGCGTGGCGGCGGCGGCGGTTTCGTGATCATGCTGGTGTACGACCACGGCATCTGGTTGCGCAGCTCCTCACTCACCCGGGGATTGGCCGGCGCTGGATACATCTCGCTGTAGCGATTGTTCAGTGGCGAGGTGACCGCCAGTTGCTGGACAGCCGGCGAGGGCGAGCGCGGCGTTGCTGGCTCCGAAGGCGGATAGTTGAGGCGATCGGGATGGGCCTCGGTGGTGCGATAGGTGTTGATGTCCGGCTGCTGGGAGACCACATCTCGCTGTTGCTGGGGCACCTGCGGCGGCAGCACCATCACCGGCGACTGCAGCGTAGTGCGATCTCCAGGTGCATATTGCCGCGAATCCTGACGCTGCAGATTCTGCTCTGCGGGTATAAAGATGGGCAACGGCTTGGGCCGGATCTGCTCGGGATACTGGGTCTCTGGCGGTGCTGAAGGCAGCACCACAGTCTCCACCTCAGCCATGACTATGGGTTGCGGTGCCGCAACCACCACCGGCAGAGGTGTCTGCTGGCGTGTGGGAGCCTGACTTCCGGTAACAACCTTGGCCTTGGCCTTGGCAGAATTCTGTTGAGCCATAATTCCGGACAGCGACAGGCAGAAACTGGCGCCAATGATGTTCAGCAGCCAGATGATGGCCACGCGGGTCGTCAGGCAAAGCATCACAATGGCAGGCGTCGAGAAGTAGACACCGAATGGCTCCAGCAGGGCCCAGAAATTGTTTTCGGTATCGGCCGATCCTCCAATATAGCTGAGTGTATCTTCCAGGGACTGTAAAACGAAGAAAATGTTAATCTAAGGCTAAAAACTATAAATTAAAGTGCAGACCATTGTGTGGCTTAGGTCAATTCCATGATACACTGAGGCCACCACATCGAGGATGCAGCCGGCGAGCACGGACAGGAACCAGGGCCAGTAGACAACGCCGGAGATTAGCTTGGTAGTCCGATTGCACAGCGTGGCTGTAATATATTATTCTTATTTAATATTCAAACAAGTATTTGTTATTTTTAAGACAACTCACTGATAATCAAGACAGAGGTGGCCACCCACAGGCCGCTGACCACGGCATAGGTGATCATAAAGATGTACTCCCGATTGGTGATCTGGAAGGACTTGGCCCAATTCATATGGAGTTCGAAATCCTGTCCCTGAACCACCAAAGCGGGAACACCGCAACCTTCCTCTGCGGAATAGAAATATAATTTATATAAATTTCTAAAAATATAATAAAAACAAATTATAATTAAAGATCCAGCTAGGGAAGCTTTTTTACAATTACTCCAAGAAAAAGGGGATTGTCAATGCTTGTCATAGACCTATATTTAAAAAGATTATAAACATTTTTAATAGCCCTCAGTTTTGTTTTGCCAAGATAATGTTTATAGCTTCCTTACTCATCTTAAACAATCAAACTATTTCCTTTTTCTACACATGATCATCGTTTCAGCCAAGACTCTTTTGCTATAAGCATTTCTGATCTAATCTCGTGTCTTGAACTAATTTATATCACTTGGAATTTGGAATTCCCTAGAACTTCGCATTAATTATAGCTTTCAAGATTAAACTATCCTGGTGAGTGAGTACTTACCTGCAAAGTAAATCAACTCCATGGCAAACTTGAAGGGATTATCGACGAAATTGGTGGCATCATGGCAGGTGCGGAAGGTGATTCCCCAGATGGACAAACCCAGATATGCGATTCCTTGAGCCTACGCCGGAATTACACCCGATTATTCGAAAGGAATGTTGGTTGAGTAATCTTGATGGGAGCCACTTACCAATATCACAATCGCCATGAAGAGTATGAAGCACTTTGAGAACCCAGTGCCCATGCCCATTTTGGTGCTGGTTTATTTGTAGTTCCTGGGATATAATATAGTATATTCGATTCCGATTCGCTATTCCTGGCGTTGTGCAACCTGCTGTGATCGCTGGGCCAGCCAATTGGTTACTCGATAAGACAACGCACGCTTTGGGGCTATAAATTCAATTTGAAATTACAATTCGTCAATTCGGCGAGATATCTAATCAGGCTGATTGGTTTTTCCAGGGGGATTTTGCATATATGGAGTACCGGAGTTCTACAGAACCATAGAGTTCAGCTCAATCATCATTCCTGGCCGAGGAGGTTCTTTTCAGTTCGATTCGATTGGATGAATCAGCTCAGGAAATTACGCTGTCGTCACTTCAATAACGTATACGCAATGTTGGCCATAAACATCACCTTCACCGCACACACCAAATAAGCGTGTTATCTCACCCGTATTGGTAACTTTTTTCTCGCGATTCTCACAGCGGAGGTGAAACGCATTCGCCGGCTGCCTCCTTCGAACTGAGCCTCCACATCGCATGGACTCCATACGGCTCCCTCTTCTTCGACGGCGACTCTCCGGCGATAAGATAAAGCCATAATGAAATTTTAAGGGTTACACCTGTTGTTATCAAAAAGCGCGAGCCTGGATCGCACGGTGACTCGGCCGGTGCGGATTCCGGCGCGCAGTTTCACAATTGGCCAAGTGCAAATATCTTCCACCGACGTCGTCGATGTTGTAATACAAATCGAATGGCGTCCTTATCAGCGAGAGACGCAGAGCTTTTTTCTTTATCTTTACCAATGTTTTTATCGCCTTAAACATAGATATAAACAGAACGAGTAGTAAGTACCTGCCCCCTAGGCGGGCAAATAAATAAAAGCAAATACATTGCCAGTTAGCAGGGACTAAATTTAAACTCACAGCTGATGGCAAGAACGCCAGCACTGACTGACTTGTTAAGTGTTCACAGCAAGAAATAATTGTATTCTTTAAGGCAATTGGAGTGACACTCAATATTTGCTGACCTGAGGCTGTTTCAGTGAATAAAAAAAGACACAACATCTTTATTTATGATATATTTCCTTTAAATGAATATACATTTTATAAAATGATAAATGCTAATGAAGCAATTTAAGGTCAAATCTTGATTCGGCTTTAATTCTCGCTCTCTGTGTACCGCTCACGTTGCGTATACTCGATATTCTCGGACTCATCGCAATTGTTTACCGGCCAGGCCGTTGGCTCGTGCACTGGAAGTTATCAACCATTTCGTACTTGTAAGACTACCCTTTGAGGCATTTGATTGAGTGCGGTTGGAGGTTGGAGGAGCGGCGGCGGATTCTTTATCGGGAGATGATTCACAATACACCCAAGGAAGCACCTAGCTAAATGTAGTTTACAAGCCCTGGTAATTGTTTTTGATAAACAATATTTACTCATTGCACAAGGGAGCCACTGGAAAATAAATAAAACTCACCTGGAAAATAAAAACTACAATCTAAACTATAATATTTTATGAGCTTCTGCAGAAAGAAACACAACAAAACTTTACCACAAAGTAAAGATC
>JAEIIH010013748.1:0-18647 GCA_018904745.1 Drosophila orosa
TAAGATGCGCTTCAGAATTAATTTCCTGTGTAAATATATACATTCTTTTAATTTCTGTTCACAATAAAGTTATCCCAAAGCTTATTGCAACAATTCCGCCCAGAACCCAGAACTCTTATCTGTTTTTTCTTCAAACCAAATCCACCCATGCAGACGAAGTGCTTGGGTTGTTTCCCATTTAAAATATAAAAAAGCGAGCAAAGCGAAAAAGTTACAGATCCGACAGAGTCAAGTGTCAAGTTTTGCCAGTCAGTCAGAGCCAGAGCCAGAGTCACAGTCGCAGTCGTAGTCGGATTGCCGGGATTAGTGGCCAAAACCGCGCAACAGTCGAAGGGAGAAAACAAGTTTTAGGCATTAGTCGTAATCGGATGAGGGGGGCCACGGGCCACGACAGAGTGTCCCTTGGAGCGCACCTAATTCAATTATTATGGCCGCTCCCAGGACACAGCGCCGGGCTATACAAAATGTATTTTAAATAAATATGATTTATTATGTTTGACGTGGCTCAAAAAAAATAAAATATAACCAAGAAAGAGATGCTTGGATGAGTACGGTAGGGAGAAGGCAATCTCCTCGAAGGATTGCCAAAGCAGTTTGCTGAGCACTCCACACCGGCTGGCCCCAAAGTAAAAGGTAAATTTGACTCCAAGGTACACATGGTTTTTTATGGCCACAAAAAAGGGGGGACAGGATGAGTGAGATGGCGAGGCAAACGACCCAAACCGGGGAAGGGCTTTATGTGGCTGCCACCTTTGGAAAGGCTTGATTCATCAACAGGTTGGCTGGGGATTGCGGATTTTGGGGATTGACGGGGAATCCCCTCCTCTGTTTCGGCTTTGGATTGACAAACATGAAAAGGAAAATACGCAAATGCAATATAAATTTACTGTATGATTGATATTGGTTATGCTCCAGCGAGCGTGTGCGTATAATATTTTGGCATGTGCGAGTGCGAGTGCGGGTTGAGCCTTAATGGCCGTGATATAATATTGACACAGCGCCAGAGTTCCGGCTTGAATATAACCAAAAATGTATTGCCAGGAGATTGTGGGCTATTAGCGGCGTGCCCGGGGGGGGCGGGGTCTGGGTAGAGGGAGAGGTACGTCCTTTGGGCTCAGCGGAGCCAGAAAATTGCGGGAAATGATGGAAATCGCATTGGTGGACCCCGTGCAATTTGTGTTTGATGAGCATTAAGCTGTAAATTCACGTAAATCTTTAAGTCAGTCAATGAATGAGTTTGTAAAAGCAGTTGTATTTTCTTTATTTAAGTTATTTCACAATTTATAACCTTTTAATGAAATTTACAGGTCAATTTATGGCAAAGATTACTTTTAAATCTGTTATTAAATTCTTGAAAATCCTTAAGTCAGTCAATAAACAAGTCAGCCTTTTGAAAACAGTTTATGTAGTTTTTTATTCAAGGTATTATCTTAATTTATAATCTTTTAATGTAATTTATAGGTAAACTTATGGAAAGGATTACTTTAAAGTCTGTTATTAAAATGGGTTATTAAAATTAAACCCAGATCTTCTCATGTTTTCTTTTATATTCCCTTAAAAATAAATGCCTTCTTTTGATAAATCTTTCTTATGCCTTTAAAGCCCTTTAATAGAATCTCCCTTGCTTATTCTAAACTTGTAAACCCCTGGGCGTTAACTATATACATATGCATATATAAACGTTGCCAAGACGATGGCAATGCATCCTGAGATATTTGCAAATAAATGTATATTTACACATCCACCCAGTTTGTATATTTGATTGCATTTCAAGCATGAAAAGGGTGATGAAATGCTTGGCAATTATTTCGCCATGGAATTTGCTCCAATTTCACACACACCCACATACATACAAGCCGGGGCAGCTGGGGGACTTATTTACGTAGCAAGTTAATATCCTGCAGTATGAAATGTCATTGCGACAGTCATTAGTTTCTACCTGACGTCAAGACAATGGCGGAGTCCCTTGGACATGGCCTGGACTCGGGTTTCGAGCTCATAATCCCCCTAGATTATCGCACAATGGCAACTATTCAGTTTTGGGGGGTAACATGATTTAGATATCCATAAATTTGCACTGTTTAGTTGTAATCAACGGGAGAAGGCACAACCAAATCCTATGGCACCCGTGTCAGCACAGCAATATCATTGGAATCCGAATGAAAACCATAAACGATGTATTAGATGGGAGGCGAAGGAGACCATGACGTGTGTTTTTGCGGTGGCAACCAGTTGAATATGAAATTGAATTTATATTGAAATTTAGGATGCGGCAAATTAAGCGGCAAGGTTGCTCTGTTTGAACATTTAATGTGGAAAATTAAATTATAATATTGCGAATGAGTGCCCAAAATGATTCGTTAATTTACACATATCTAATGTGAATTTTAAAAGAATTTAAATATATTTAATTTGCTTTGCATTATTTTAGAATTACCACTTTTCTAAATACTTTTTCCAACAAACTTAATACGAAAGTTAGTTAGTTTATTTGCCATTAGAGCATCCCAGGTCCTGTCTGAACTTTTGGCCTGCGCTGGAGATTAGAGGTTGGATTCCAGTTTCGTGACGAGGGGAGATTCAAGCAAGTTGAAGTCCAAACCTCGAGCAGCCTCGACAACAACCCGCTTAACCCTAAAATGTTCAGTTTATGGTCAGTGCCGGGGACTGGAAAACGCTCTTAGGTGAATTTATGGACCCAACTCCAGACAGACCAACAGACCGACAGACAGACACACACATCCTTGGGCTCGCCTGCGTACATATAAGGGCACGTTTGTGCTTGTGCCCATTTAGGCTCCTGGCCAGCGTTGTAAGCAAATAAACCCACACAAAACATGGCCCAAACTGAAAATATTTAGTCGAGCTTTTATGCATAACTAATTGGCTCTGCCTGGTCTTGGGTCTCCCGCTCAGATAGCCCCCTGTTTATGCACTTAAAACATTTCAGAGTTGCCAAAAAGGGAAGTTAAATATTTATTTATTTATTTATTTGTACACTGTATACTTAATTATAAATTAAGCTACAGGATAAATATCAGCCATCGATGCTGTGGCTTTCGGCTGAAAGTGAAATATATATGTACATATGTAGAATTTAAAAAGAATTTATCATATCTGCGTTTACATCTGTATGATTATATATTCTTTATCAGTTACGTGGAACTTAAATCGTGTAACGACTATTGTTTGAGAGTCAAAAACAATTCAAAAAGGAGTCATTGGTAGTTTAGTTTGTGTTTGAAAGTAGTTTAATTGTCAAAAGCTCAAAAAAAGATCGTTTGCGAGGCTTTGATGATATTTTAAATGATATTTATAATGTATATAATAGCTCCAAAATACCGCGAACCCTCTAAAAAATTGGTTAAATATGTTGCCAGTTTTGGTTCCCTAAAGCTCTTTTCTGAGACAGTTTGCCAAACAATTATCGAGACAATTAGCGAATTTATATCGCTTCTATGTACATTTACGAACATTTTGCTGTTCTTTCTATTAACCATCCATTGTGGGTCTATTGGGTAATTATAATTACAAACCAAATATGTTTTTTTTCCGAGTGTTGTGTTGTTCCTTCGGCCGTTTGTGTGGTCATCCCTCGGCTGGCCCCTACTGCTGGCTGCCAGATATGTACGCCTCTGGACCAGAGTCCTTCCCAACCCAAAGCCGCCCTCCCTCTGCACCCGCATGGTCATCCTCGGGTTTTTGGTTGGGTTGGGTGGTGCGTGCCGGGCAAACGGACAATTGGACGAACGCAACAGGAATGTTGGCGCCTTCGGGCGATTCCCTGGCAGGGAACTCTTCTGCTCCAACCCCCACTTCTCATTTCATCAAGCCCACCCCCAAGCCCGCAGTTAAAGTGCACAATTTGCCACAATGTTGCTTGTTGCTGCTTTTTGTTGTGCTGTTGTTGCCGCTGTTGTTGTTGCTTGTCATCAACATCGTTATGTTGTTATAGCCATCATCATCAGTAGCACCAGCAGCAACTGAGGCAGCAGCTCCGCCACCACCACCATCATCCTCATCATCATCGTTGTCACGCTCTCACTGCCCCGTCCGTGTGCATTGTCAGCTAATTGAATTTTCAGCACAAAATGAAATTTAATTTATCTTTATTGTTTGTTTACGCGGACAAATGACAAAAAAGAAGAAAAACAAACATGTAGCCGAAAAAAAATCACAAAAATAATATACATATGTACAAGCTACAATGCAATAACAGGATTTTAATATACTCTTAAGGGGTTATTATTATTATTGACTCATATTCCATAACATTTTAAGGATTTAAATGTGGAAATAATAGAACAAGCATATACTGAGTTTAACAGAAACTTCTGTAATTCCTTAATGGTTTTAAAAATTGTAGAAGAAGAGCATCAACATCTTCGTCTTCAAATCGTCAATGTTTGTGTCTCCAAATTGTCTTGCAGCTAATCTGTTGGCTTAGGCTTATTGGTGGTCTCCCTTCTGACCCCAAACTCAAATTCAAACAAACACTTTATGATTATTTTGTTTGTTTCTTTCCAGGCCCCAAAATGAAGCTCCTTCCTCTGGGCATACTGATGATCTGCCTAGCCGCGGGCCTGGCTAATGGTGAGTTCAAGTGAATTTTCGCTCATATCAGGTTTTTATAAACACTTTTCCCCCCGAAAAAAAACCAGGAGAGACAAATCTACCGCCCGTGTTTACCCAAACACTGAACAATATCATCTTGTACGAGAATGTGACTGTGGGCACAGTGGTTTTCCGGCTGGAGGCCTACGATCCGGAAGGCAGTCCCGTGACCTATGGTGCCATTGGGGCTGATCACTTCAGCGTTGATCCCGTGTCCGGCAACATTACCTTGATTAAGCCACTGGATCGCGAGGAGAAGGACAGCCTTAAGTTTCTGGTCTCGATCAGGGATCGTGTGGATCCCGAGGGCGAGTCGGAGCGAGACAATGTGGTGGAGGTACCCATTACATTCATCATACTCGACCTGAACGACAATCCCCCAGAGTTTCAGAATGTGAGTGATAATAACACCATGATTTCTTCTTGATAAACTTATTTTCTTGTGATCATCAGACTCCCTATGAGGCAGATGTTAATGAGGATGCCAAGGTGGGCACCACCATTTTTGATAAGATTCTTGTCAAAGATCGGGATATAGTTGGCGAGAGTCTTGATCTGAAGTGCTTGCCCCAGCAGCAAAGTCCTGAAGCCTGCAGCAAGTGAGTCGGCCCTTAAGAATATTTTTAGAAATATATATTTATAAAATAACTCCCAATAGATTCCGTCTCCATGTGATCAAGCGAGAGGCCACTGTTTTGGAAGCGGCAGTAGTGCTCAATGACACCCTTAACTACAATCAGCGGATGGTGTACCACTTCCAAATCGAAGCCACCGATGGACCACACAAGACCCAGACCACGTTCGAGGCCAGGGTGAAGGATGTGCAGGACAAGCCGCCCGTCTTTCAGGGTTCTCTCTCCACAGTGATTGATGAGGACAGTCCCATTAACACCTTGGTACTCACTGTACATGCCAGGGATGGTGATACAGGCGAGCCGAGAAAGATTGTCTACGATCTGCTGACAAGTGAGTATTTCTTGGATATATTTTCTTAAATTTCTGATAAGCATAATCTTAACTAATATTAGGTATTTCAAATAGGGATTGTAAAAGATTAATATTTCGTCCTAAAAAGTATTTTAAAACCTTTTCTTTTCTCCCATTTCATAGATCCCAACGACTACTTCCTGCTAGACTCTCAGTCCGGAGAACTGCGTACCGCCAAACCACTAGATCGCGAGGCTCTCGAGGATTCCACCGGTATCATCTCACTGGTGATACGAGCCCGCGAGCTTGTGAACGGAGTTCCCATCGACGACTCGCTGACGAGTGCCACGGCCAAGGCAACGGTGACCATACGAGATGTGAACGATTCCCCGCCAGTGTTCAACCGCAAGGAGTACTCCGTTTCCCTGCTGGAGAACACACCGCCCGGAACGCCGCTCGCTCTGGACATGAGCGTCAGTGATGCTGATGTGGGCATCAACTCCAAGTTTGCCCTGCGTCTGGAAGACGTCTCTGGGGTATTCGATGTGGAGCCCAAACTGGTTACCGGCTACTCGCAGGTAAACATTCGCGTGGCCAACGGCACTCTGGACTATGAGAATCCCAACCAGCGAAAATTCATCGTGCTGGTGGTGGCCGAGGAGACGGACACGAATCCCAAGCTCTCATCGACGGCCACGATTACGGTGAGCGTGCTGGATGCCAACGACAACAAACCCGTCTTCGAGCAGGAGAGCTATTCGGCCTCCGTCTCGGAGGCGGCGCTTCCGGGTCAGTACATAGCCACCATTACGGCCCGGGATGTGGACTCTGGCAGCTATGGGGACTCTGGCATTCGGTACAGCCTATCTGGCACCGGAGCGGAACTTTTCCATGTCAACGAGCAGACAGGTGTCATTAGCCTGGCCAATTGTCATGGCGAGGGCGAGAGCAACAGGCGCGAGAGACGTGATCTGCACGAGGATGAGCAGGAGGAGGAGGAGGAGGGTCACCTGGAAATGCTCTCCATGGAGGCGGCCGTTCCCAGAGAGATTGCCACCGAGCCGACCGTCCAGTACACATTAGTCACCCAGGCGCCAGAGGAGCGACTACCGGCGGCTCCAGTTTCAGCTCCAGCTCCAGCTGCATTTCCACCTGGAGTTCCCGCAGCGACTGCTAATGACGACAAGGCACCGCAGACGTGTCTGGACTACGAATCGGAGACCACGTACTTCTTGTCATACAAGGTGAGTGACTGTCTCAATCTTCGTGGGCGGCTTGTGGGAATGATTTCATATGCGTAACCCGGTGGGCTAAGAGTTCGTGTGAGAAAAGTGCCTATGCGGCAGAACCTTGGCAAACACGTGGCTAACAAAAAACTTGAGAACATTAAAATGCAAGGCCTCTCAGCCTTTTGAACAAATTAACACTGATTAAAGTCTATTTTAGGAATAATCCAGCGGGAACAAGAATGTAGAAATCATATTATAATATTATTATTAGCAGAGAATAATCAAAGCAATATTTCCCCCACAGGCCACCGATGACAATGGACGTGGCTCGGCATCTGTGGTCTCCCTACGAATCTCGGTGATGGATGCCAACGACTCGCCGCCTGTCTGTGAGAGTCCGCTGTACCGGGCAAGTGTGGATGAGGGTGCCGTGGTCTTTGACTCGCCGCTGATTGTCAAGGCCCGGGATGCGGACACCATGTCCAGCATTAGCTACAGAATCCGCGGCTCCGAGCAGGTGGAGGGCATCTTCGACATCGATCGGGAGAGCGGTCAGATCAGCATCCGGCCGAATGCTAGCCTGGATGTGACCAACCTAAAGAGCGATCAGCTCATCTTTGTGGTGGAGGCCAACGACGGACTCTTTACGGCCAGCTGCGGGGTGAACATCACGGTGCGGGATGTGAACAACCATGTGCCCAGCTTCGAGCAGCAGAGCTACAGTGCTGTCGTGGAGGAGAACTCGGAGATTGGCACGAGTGTGGAGAGAGTGCATGCCAGCGATCTGGACACCGGAAAGAATGCCGAGCTCCGCTACAGGATTCAGCAGGGCAGCTTCGATGACTTTGGCATTGACGAGCGCACTGGCGAGGTGTTTGTCTCCCGGAAACTGGACTTTGATCGCCGCAACACCTACCAGCTGCAGGTTCAGGCCTCCGATCTGGGCACACCCAGTCTGACAGGCACCGCCACTCTGACCATTAATGTGCAGAACAGCAACGATAAGGATCCCTACTTTGTGCCGGCCACTCAGCATGCCGAGGTGCGAGCAGATGCTCCGCCTGGCCAGCTAGTTTATATCTTAATAGCCTTGGATCCGGATGTGGCCAGTCACAATGCCCTGGAGTTTGCGGCCACCGATGACATCACTGCCATCGACAAGGAGGGCAAGGAGCTGCCGCACAACGAGCAGTTTAAGGAGTACTTTGCCATTTCGAGGAACGGCAAGGTGACGGTCAACAAGTACTTGGATCGCAATCTGTTTGCCGTGATGCGAATCAATGTCCTGGTCACGGACAGCACAGCTCCCAATGTCCAACAGGTGGGAAATTTACTTGGTAGCTCAAGGTTTTTTGAAATCTAAACGAATTATTTGACTTTTTAGGGTCGCGGTCTGCTGATTATTCAGATAATCGATGTCAACAAGATACCACCGGTAAGTAAATTGTATCTTAATCATAATCCACGACTATAATTAGTTCTGATAACTAAAAGCTCACCTGTAAAGGATTTAAAACAGCTTGTGAATTGCCAGTTCAACTTCATCGGCGCTGTCCTGCCCCAAGCTGTTTGATTCTTCATTGATGTAGACCATACTGGCCAAATGGTTGTGCTGATCCGAGTAGATGTTCCTACGAGATAGGGGACTAATGTTAGACTTTTTCAAAGAGGAGATTCTTACTGGTTTTGCATACAAAACGGCGATGCTGCAGGCAATCTTAAATAACATTTTGAAGAGAAAGAAGGCAAAAACGGCCGTGCTTTCGGGATACAGATAGCACAAGCTGCAATAGCCCAGGATAATCTCGAATAGATTTAGAATGACATTGTCAATGGTCTGCACAACAATGGTGGGCATAAGCAGCTCAGCCTGCGAGTTGGTTAGAATCGGATAGCTAAAATGGAAACAAGTTTAAACAATAATTAACACCCTGGGGGAGTCACTTACATGGCCACCACTCGGGAGGCCAAGTCGACAAAGCACAGGAGAAAGCGCACCACGATGAGGCTACAGATGAGCAAAGTAAAGATCTCCGGGATCCACAACTCCTGCGTGGAGCCATCCACCTGAACCTTGACGTTCTTCAGATCAGCGTATAGATGATACACATTCAAGTTGGCGGCACTGAAGAGTATGAAAAATACATTAATGAAGAGGAACTGCAGCTTGGAGTTAGTCAGCATTCCGGCTAAAGGAAGATTAGATAGAATTTCCACTTAAAATTTTACATAACCTATTTTTTTGACTCTGTTTCCAAAGAACAAACTAATCGGACATTCACTTTCTTCCCCAGCGCTTCAATGCCCCTTGGAGTGTGGAACAGCCGCAGATAAAGCTGCAAATGGTGGAGGAGCAACCGGTGGGCACGGTACTGACCACTCTGCAGGCCACCGATGAAGACTCCAGCATTGGGGAATTCAATATTAGTCCGAATGAGTACTTTGCCATCAACCAGACCAGCGGTGTGATCTACACCATTGCCCGACTTGACTACGAGGCCGTGAAGGAGGTAAAGTTCCTGGCCACGGTCAGTGATACGGGTGTGCCTGCCCTGACGGCCACCGCGGATGTGGTGGTGGACATCATTAATCTGAACGACAACGAGCCAAAGTTCACCCAATCCGATTACTATTTCAATGTCACGGAGAACTCACCGCGAGGCACCGTGGCTGGCAAGGTGGAGGCCGGGGATGGGGATGTCGGCGTCTTTGGGGAGATCACGTACACCTTGATCGGAGAGAACAACAAGTACTTTAGCATCGATGCCTACACGGGCAACGTGATGGTGGCCAATGCCTCTATACTCGATCGCGAGCAGATCAAGGAGCTAACTCTTTCGGTTGTGGCCCAGGATAAAGCTCCTGCAACGGTCCAGAAATCAGCCACAGCAACGGTGAGTTGCTGCTTAATAACTAACTATTTAAACTTTATGATTAATCAATACTTTTTCTCCCCTCTCTTAGATCCACATCAACATCCTCGATGTCAATGATAATGCGCCCGTTTTTACGCGAGATGTCTACAATTCCACGGTAGCAGAGAACGCTGCCTATCAGCCACCGGCTGCCCTGCTCCAAGTGCAGGCCATTGACCAGGATGAGGGTCTTTATGGTGACGTTCGCTACATCATCACAGGTGGCAACGAACTGGCTCTCTTTAAGCTCGACGCCCAGTCTGGCATTGTTTATCCAGCGCAGAGTTTGACCGGAAAGCATGGCGTCTACGACTTGACGATCTCAGCACGTGATACCCAGGGATCTGGCACCATGGAAAGCACAGCCAGAGCGATCATTACGGTACTGAAGGTGAATCGCCACAAGCCCGAGTTTATCATACCCGCTCTGTCCAATGCCACCATTGAGATACCCGGCGATATTGTCCAGCCGGACTACCTTTTGCTCACCGTTAAGGCCATGGATAATGATACGGAGGAGAATGGAAAGATCAGCTATCACCTGCAGGTGAACAGCAGGAATGAGCAGCAGACCGCTGAGTTTAAAATCGATGAAACGACGGGAGAATTGCGCGCTAAAACTCTGCTAAATCGCAAGAATCGAGCCAAGTAAGGGTGGTAGTCATGGATTGTCAGAGAATCCTATATTAATCTTCTACTTTTCCCCATAGCTACGACATCATCCTGGTGGCCCGGGATGCCGGCAATCCGCCATTTGAATCGCTGCGCCTGCTCACCGTCAGTATTGTGGATGCCAACGAGAATCGCCCAGAGTTCCCGGACGCCTCTAATCCGTACAAGGTGTCCATTAACGAGAACAGCGGCCGGGATGTGAAGATCGGTCATATTCAGGCTGCTTCGAGGAGTAAGCACAATCGCGATATCTTCTACTACATGCTTCTGGGCAACGAGGACGGAGCCTTCTATGTGGACAAACTGACAGGTGACATTTACACAAACAAGAGCTTGGACCGTGAACAGACCGACGTGTACACGCTGTACATCCTGGCCAGCATCAAGGCGGATCTGCACATCTCCGAGGAGGAGCGCGCCTCGTTCTCCATCAAGACCCTGAATCGGGACAACACTGTGGCTAAGGTAGCCATCACAGTGCTGGATGTGAACGATAATCCTCCTGTCTTTGAAAAGCCCATCTATTATGCAGGAGTTAATGCCAATGCCAAGATGGGCGCAGCCATTGCGCTGGTGAATGCCACGGATGCGGATCAGGGCAAGAATGCCAAGATTGAGTTCATGATCGTCGCCTCAAACCTGTACAAGTTCGGGGCCAGCAAGGCCACTGGTTCGATTGTTCCCAGTCCGTTTGCCATCTCGCAGGAGGGCCGCATCACGGCCAACACTATCATGGCCGAGTATAACCAGGATCGTTTCGAACTGGAGATTGTGGCCCGGGAGCTCGAGCAGCCGCAGCGATCAGCAAGCACCAAAGTTAATGTGAGTTTCGTATAAGTTTCAAAGAAACATTTGCCTAATTATACTTGAAATCCTATTAGATCTGGGTCTTTGATGGCACTCAGCTGGTGCGTGTGATCCTCTCCCGACCGCCGGAAGAGGTTTACCAGGAGCAAGAGGAGATCATAGCCGAGTTGCGTAATGCCACCCAGCATCGCATTATTGTGGACGAGATACGTTTCCATCTGGACTCGATTGGACGTATCCGAATGGACTGGTGTGACTTGTATTTCCATGCTGTTGATCCCCAGACTCAACAGATTGCACCCGTCGATGAGATACTCAAGGATATCGACAGGAACTACGATTATCTGAAGGTGAAAACCTTGAAACACAAGCTCCCTAGTTCGTACTAAAAATTTAATTTAATCTTAGGATTACTATGCCGGCTTTGCCATTGAGAATGTGGTGCCTGCCTACATAGCCATTGTCCAGGACGAGTTTGATCTGGCTGTGGCGGGACTGGTGGCCCTGGTTATTGTCCTGTTCGTGGGCGTCATAAGCTTCATTGTGTTGTGTTGCTGCCTGAAGCACTGGAATCTGTCGGTGCCCGTTGAGACGCGCCGCAAAGAGGCCCTGATCAAGAAACAGATCATCGAGGACCTAAACACCACAGAGAATCCTCTTTGGATCGAGCAGTAAGCAATGCTTTCTACAAATTTTCGGCATAGCATTAAATATTGAACTCTTGTTTCCCCTAAAAAGAAAACTGAAATTGTACGAGGAGCAGGAGTTGACCATGCAGGTCTTCTCGGAGCCCGATCACATCTCCAACTCGGAGACGCCGGGCCACCTCGACCACCATCGCAGCTCACTGGAGCAGGTCCATCACGTGGGCCAGTCGGTGGATAACACCTATGCCACCATTCAGCCGCGTAATAACCAGAATCGCCTGACCGGAGGCGGCGGAGGCGGTGGTGCCGGCGGTGGTTCAATGCGCAGCGGCGGCGGCGCCAGTGCCGGGGGCGTGGGTGGTGCCGGTCTGCTGCTGGCCCGCGTCGATCCACATCACATGAACGAGTTTGCGGACTATGCCACGTTGCGCAACAATCGAGCGCCATCGGTGAGGGATCTGAGCTGCATTTGCAAATAATTGTTATAATGAAATCTTCCCCTTTTACAGCTGTACGAGTTCACGGGTTCTACCTTCCAGGCCCCCATTCGGGATGGCGATGATGCCGTGGCCGAGCTGATCTAAGTCTCGATCCCCGAAAGGATGTGTAAATTATGTGTAGTAGACAAGCCCTTGCCGTGGTCCGTTCTGTTGCATCTTTGAGTTTCGCCGTTAACCATATTATATAGGCACGTACATAACACTTATATATATCGAGAGCGTATATACACATATATAGCGTAGTTGTATCTGGTAAGCCAGCGTTTATCTAGAACTCAGAAGTAACCAGGACAGAGGAGAGGACAGCAACAGCAACAGAACTACAACAACAACAAGAACCCATAGAGGAAATTCTCCCGCATAAATAATGACAATAATATATATGTACTATTATATATTGACAATGTCTCTAGCCGTAATGAATCGATATTGAATATGTAAGAGTTACTAATCAGCATCAGCATCTGCATCTGCATTCATACACCTTTAGTCCCCTCGAATAATTCCGCGATATTAGCTCGTTAAGTTGCAACACTCTGAAAAGACTAAATTATTTGCTCTTCCAATTCGTATTACGTTTAGTTAACATTTAGGTTCTTAGATCCTAGTTTTAATTAGCCAAACTTGCTCATAACTCATAGGTTCATGTATGTATATTTTAAGTTGGCGAGAATTGGAAACGTGCAACGAACTAAGTTACAATTGATTGACCCCTGTTCGAATAACCTCACGGACAGAGAGCCAGAAACTCATTTATGATTGCATTTACATTAAATATATTATATAATTACAAAAACTGAGTTTTAATTAAGTTTTTGCGGGCCAGAATAATATAAACTCTGGACAGAACTCATCAACAACTTGTTGATATTTGGTAGACAGTGTGGCAAATCCATAAACAACCAGTCGAACCGTTGCCCAGCACCCAAACCGTACAGTTGCTAGCCAGCGCTGAGGGAATAACAAAGTCTCACCCCCAGGAGGGAGTTTTCCGAGCACAGGCATTTCCCTCGATATTTCAATCAACAAAATCGTTGAACAACATCTATCGAGCTCCCCCAGCACACACGAGTTTAGATCATCTTTGTATAGTTTTGCGTTAATAAATTAGAAGATAATCCGCCGAAATGGAGGACCTACAAATAACCAGTGTGGGCCAGTTCCAGACCCTGGTGCGCTACAACAATCCGGTGCTGGTGGTCAAGCATCCGGACAAGAAGGGCGCTCCGTTGACGGAGATTGAGATGAAAAGACCCCAAACGGCGGGCGCTTTGCTAGATACCAAACGGGAGACCGAGGAGATACTCAATTCTATTTTGCCGCCGCGCTGCTGGGAGGAAGAGGGCCAACTGTGGCAGCAGTCTGTGTCCAGCACCCCGGCCACGCGTCAGGATGTGATCAATCTGCAGGAGATGCTGGACACCAGGCTGCAGCAGACTCAGGCACGCGAGACGGGCATCTGTCCTGTGCGTCGCGAACTCTATTCGCAGTGTTATGGTAACATATTCCTGTTCTACAACATTTCTAGTTACCACTAACGAACATCCCTGCCTTTTGCAGATGAGATCATCCGTCAGGTGACCATAAATTGCTCTGAGCGCGGTCTCTTGCTGCTGCGCATCCGTGACGAAATTGCCATGTCCATGGAGGCCTACGAAACGCTCTACTGCAGCTCCGTGGCCTTTGGTATGCGCAAGGCTCTGCAGGCCCACGAGGAAAAGGAGATGCTCCGTGATCGAGTCAAGACACTCGAACTGGACAAGGAAGCGCTGGAGGAGATCATTGCCGACATGAAGTTAAAACAGGAACAGGCCGAGCGCCGCAATGCCGAGTTGCGCGCCTCCGAGGAGAAGAAGTTCACCGAAGAGATCACGTTCTTAAAGAAGACCAACGCCCAGCTGAAGGCTCAGCTGGAGGGCATCACCGCACCCAAGAAGTAGAGGAAAGATTTGTGGAGTTTGGTGGTATATGCGTTTGCATTTGTCACTTTAAGATTGTTGGAACTTTTTAAAATTACAATATTGGAGCAACTAAACTAGGTTTCCCCCGCTGGGGTGGGTTCCTCTGCGGGTGTTTCGGTTACATCTGCCGCAACTTGTTCTCGTTGGCCCATTTCATCGTCTTCCACGCTGATCTCGTTGAGAATGGGCGTTGGCTTGAAGGCTTCTCCGGTTTTCTTCTTCGCCACTTGCTGTTCCGTGGCAGCTCGCTTTTCTGGTGGCTCCTCCGATGCTGCTTCGGCATCGGCATCTACGTTTTCATCATCTTCCTGGGGCAGCTGGTTGCGCATGGCCAGCAGCTCTTCCTCCGAGGGTAGGGTGCCCTTGAGCTCCTCCATTTTGGCCATATACCGTTCGTAGACAAACTGCGCCATTTCGGACATATTCTCCACAGTTCTTATGGCTTCGTTGGCCACTGCAGTGCTGGCCAAACGATCCGTGGGGTAGCTATCATCGGGCACCAAGCTAAGTTTCAGCGGTCGCTGCGTAAGCTGAGGGAAAGTGGTTTTAGGGATTTGTTAACTTTATTATTAGCCTGCTTGACACACTCACCAGCTTGAAGGTTTGTTGAAGTTCCAGGCAATTCTTGAACAGGGAAACCCGGCCAAACACATATAAACCGAGTCGAGCACGACTCATGGCCACCACCAGACGTCGCACGTCCCGCAGATGTCCCACCGCCTTGGTGCGCACCAGAGAAATCAGAATGTAGTCGTTCTGCTGGCCCTGATACTTGTCCACGGTGGTGATCTTGTGTGGCCATCCAATCAGAGGATTATTGCCACACCGGGCGTTAATCACATCACGGATCAGATGCTTTTGTCCATTGTAGGTGGTCAGTATGGAGATCTTGGCGGCGGGATAGCCCTGCAGGCGCATGTACGTGTACGTGGCCACTATATACTCCGCTTCAGCCAGGTTCTGTGGGATTAGAAAGTGATAACTGGCCAAACTTTAAAGAAGAATTTAAAACTTACCTGATAAAAGTAAGGATTGGGCTCGCTTTCGCCCACACCCTTGAAATCCTCCACATTAATCAACTGATAGTCGTGGGCAAAGCCCGCATTGGCCTTCTTGTACTCATCCCGCTCTAGGATGTGCTCCAGATCCTCGAGCTTCTTGTAGCGCCACTTGTACAGCGAACAGATGCTGGCACGAGCTCGACCCTGTCCATCCAAGTCCACGGTAGGCACTCCCAGGCGCACCAGCCGTGTGAACAGGCTCTGCTCCATGTTGGAGTACTTCTGGAAGGCCATGTTCTTGATCACAGGCGGCAGCTGGTGATGATCTCCGATCATGATCCAGCGCTTCAGGCGATTCAGGCCGTCCAGCGGATTCTGCAGCAGCAGCGGAATGAACGTCTCGATCTCCAGGATCTGGGCGGACTCCTCCATAAGGATGTTGTCATAGCGGAAGCCAAGATTCACCAACTCCTTGCGTTTGAGCGCAGCGTGCGTACAGGTCATGGCAATGATCTTGGCCTCCTTTACCAACAGGTATTTGGAGCGATCCAGCCCCGTACGCAATAGCTCAAAGGCGCGGAACTCCTCCAGTTCGGTGAAGATGTCCGAGATGTAGCGGAAGTTGGAGCTGGCTATATCCATGAGCTCCTCATAGCTGGCGCCCTTGAACAGCGGTTGCGGGGCATCTGCAAAGAACTTTCCGAAGGGAAACTCTTTCTCAAACAGTGAACTCAGCTTCTCAATGTCCGCCTCCTCCTTCCTGTGCCCGCTCATCTGACTCTGGAATTTCTCCCAACGCGCCATCACATTGTAAAGGTAAAAGTAGCCGGCCGTCTCACAGGTGTACGCATTGTCCCCGCTAACGCCCAGAGCCTCCTGCAATCGCTGCACTTGACTGAGCAAATCCATGCGCTTGGCCAGCACATAGTTGACCCTTCCATAGCGACTGTAGTCCTTCTCAGTCTCTAGGGCCTCCTCACCATGACCAAGACGCAGCAGATGCCGCTCGTCAATGTCCAGGGCCATGATCTTCTCGAACAGCTGATTGAGAGCCTGATTGGAGTGCGTCACGATCAGGGTGCGTTGGCTGGGATGGTTGTGGTAGATATTGGAGATGATCTGGACAGCCACATCGGTCTTACCGGTTCCAGGAGGCCCCACCACCAGGGTCAGACCTGGCTGCATGCCCGCTCTTATGGCCTCCACTTGTGTGGGCGTAAAACGTATGGAGTTTCTGGGAAGGCAAGGAGATAATTGTAGACTTCAACTAGGATGAGCTAGAGATTACTCACTGTTTGGGCTTATCGCTGGGATAGGGTCCCCTGGCGTCATATTTGTAGCTCTGCACCCTTATGGACTTGGTCAGTGCCTGCTTCTCAACCTTCTCATCCCTTTCCTCGTCATCGCTTTCCTTAAGTAGAGGCACATCCTCAAAGATAAGGCGATAGGGCGGCAGGTGATTCTTCTCTGGCAGCTCACACTTTATGTTGTACGTGGGGAAGCTGGCCACCAGATGGCTGTAGTCCAGGAATGTATCGTTAAATTCCAGACTGCGCTCCTGGTTTGACATATTCGAGTAATGAGCCGCAGCGGGGTCACCGTAGCCCAGAAGGATGTCGTGCAGCCAGGGCGGCACCACACACTCGGTGTTCATCAGATGGCGAATGGTCTCCAGGACGGCCTTAAAGTTGTTCTCCTTGGGCTTGCGACGCATCAGGATATTGAAGCTTTCGTAGACGTCGTCGGCACCCTGAAATTGAAAGGCATTCCATGAAGTTTACAACCAAAATGCCTTGGTTTATTAAAGCTCACCTCCTGTAGATCGTCCATGTCCTGGCGATACTGATTCGAGTCCAGCCACACGCGATAACAACGTTGCTCTCCTGGCAGCTGGGGCCTTGGCTCCGGGCCATCCTCTATGACCCGCCCGTTGGCATCCAGCATGCCCTCCACCTCGCATCCTCGGACACTGACCAAGCCCACCTGCGGAATGAAGGGCTCCCGGTGGTTGTACTTGGTCCCATACGGTTGTGTTGGCTTCACGGTAATCAGGAAACAAACGTCGTGCTTGCGCAGGTTCTCCCACTCCTCCTTTATCTCCCGCCGCACGGAGAGTGTCACTCCCACGTCAGCACGCACTCGCGAGGGCTTCTTCTCGCCGAGATGCGGCTTGGCCACCTCCACCACCGCGAAGCTGGCAACGGGCAGGGCCATTCTGGCCCAGCCTCCGAAGACAACATCTCCGTCCTCGGACTGCCACGGCAGCATTCGACTCACGGCATCCTCGATGTCCTGTCGGATTTCGTAGGTGGATTCCAAGCGGAAGAGGTTAAAGTTGCGCAGCAGGTAGTCGTGGAGGGTGAGGAACTGCAGATTCAGCTTGGGCAGCGCTAGGCAGCTCTCACCAGTGTAGTACTCCGAGGGCACCACGTTCTCGTCCCAGATTATCTGCTCTGTGGGATACAGCGGCATCTCGTTGAGAGCCTCTAGCTGGGAACAGCGTCGCTCGTGTCGTGTGATTAGCAGCTCACGCAAGAACTGCTCATCCAGGCGGTGCCACTCCAAGGACTCCACCATCTCCTCTGGCACGAGGTTCAGGAAAGTGGCGATCTGACGAAGCCCGTCGCCATCCAGGCCACCAAAGTGCTGCTCCAACGACTCACGATTGTCCACCGTGGCCACGTTGGATAGAGCGAAAACCCGGAGGCTGGGGAACTTGGCAAACACTGCACGCTGCAGCGAGGTGATCCTCTTGTAGTGCAGCTGGGTCATGTCATGATCCGTGAGCGAGCTGCCGGTGACATCGTTGATCTCGAAACGGGTATAGAACTTAAGCATGTCCAGCAGCTGAAAATATAAGTTAATGTTTGTGGTTGATTATGCGGTATAAACTAACGTAAATTAAAACTTAATCAATTGAAATTAATTATTTTATAATGCTATTATTATAATTATTTTATAGGGTATTATAAGTTTAGTCAGAAGATTGAAATGCATTGAAGGAGTCATTTCCGATCCTATAAATCATATATATTCCTGATCAGCATCAACAGGCAAGTCGATCTACGTAGAAAAAAGCATATAACAAATTTTATTCAGTTTTCAAAATAAATAAAAGGGGTTACATTGTCAAAATTGTCAAAATTTTACAATATTTTTAATTTTTGTAAACTTTAAATTCAGTATGAAGATTTATAACCCTTATAAGAACTACACAGCACACCAAATCGAAATTAAAGATTTTTTGACTAAGTTATGAATTTTTCAAACTTTAATTTGTCCACAAAAATTAATGAAAATAATTGAAATTGATTAATCCATTCTTGATTGTATGCATAAAGAATCCGAATTGTTCAGGTCTTTTCCATACCAAA
>JAEIIH010013764.1:0-18093 GCA_018904745.1 Drosophila orosa
AGTTAAGTTATCATAGAGAACCTTTTGGGCAACCTATCTAGTATTCTTCTCTTTAATTTTGTCCCTTTCTTATTATTGTATTAATAATTTAATTCCCTTAAAAACTACTAAAAAACCCCCTTTAATTTCGAAAAAATTCCAAGGTATTAAAAGCAAGCGGGACAGAGCCTTGACTGCGGCTATCACAGCTTGCATTTTAATTGCAAATTTTGCGGCCATACATACACACTGGACTTTTCTGCGCTGCGGCAATAATTTATTGGAGACGCTTAGCACGAGATTAACGGTAAATGTAAACGCAGCCAGAGAGCCAGCGAACCGGAAACGGATTACGGGCCAACGGAAGTAGAAAGTCACACGTAATTCAATATCACGACGACGATTTACGACCCAGACACATCATGAGTGGGTCCACGGGGGTAATTGCATCTGGTGTGTCTGAGTGGGTTTTCTCGACATTTTTCCATTCCCTGCAATCGGGCATTAAATTAAGTAAACCCCTGCGCATTTTCCACAACGAGAAGCATTTCTTCCCACTGATTCGAGCCTTCCTTCGAGCCTTATTCAACTTGTCATCCGGTCGGCAAAGTGCCTGCTGACAGCTGGTGGGAAACCTTTTAAGCCAGAGCCAAGATCTAATTGGCTCGCAGCCAGAAATCCGTATTTTCGCAGGAATTTTCGTAGACAAACACATAAACACATTAATACTGATTGTTGGCTGCTGCTCTATGAAGTTTTCTGAAAGAAATTGATGTTAAATGGGAAGTTGAAGGAAAAGCTTTAAAGTTGTTGACTTATGTGAAGCTTTTTTGATATATTTATATATTAAAATAAGTTTAGGTATAATAGTTTGTGGTGTTTTTATTTAAATAATATATTTTAGAGTGAACTCAACCTACTAAATAATATATTTTAGAGTATAACCAACCTTTTCTCTTGCACAAAGAAATATTCAAAAAGTTAAGAGGCTTAAAATTCCTTGAATACAACTTCAAACCTATTGACCTATTATGTATAGCTTTCATGGTCTATTTAAATGGGAATATATATATAATTTTCATGTTTTCTCGGTTTTCTCCTCAACCTTCTTTATATTTCTTTTATAAACTACAACTTTTCCCTTGTACACCATCATCTGCATACTTGTTGTTCCGGAAAGCTCTTCTTTCTCCTTTTGCCTGATTTCATACCAGTTTTCTTCTTATTAATGGCAAGAAAACTTTTCATTTTCGCACGGACAGTGACCCAAAATAAATCCACCCAGCAGCCAGCAGCAGGAGAAGGGCGTTTCTAACCGCTGGCAACCATAATTGTTTCTGCTGAAGTGCAATCCCGGCTAGACTTTATTTATTGTTGGTTGCACTCACACAACCGCAGACAGGGACAGGAGGACCTCGGCTACTGACCAGGCCAAAATGCAAAAATGACCCCCAAAACGAGATACCAATGCAGCATCAGCAGCTGCAAATATTTGCAGCTGGGTCCCCTTGCTCTGCTCTGCTTTCATTTCCAGCAATTGATTGACTTTTTGGCTTTGAATTGATTCGCTTGGCTTATGCAAATGGTTAACACACACACCCACACACACACCACGCCAAATAGAAATGTTTTTGGCCAGGAATTATTTGGGTATTTTGATTGAAAATAGGTGTATTTTACCATTTGTCATTTGATATGTTTATTTTCAAACTAGAGGCTTCAATTAGTCCAATTGTATGGCTTGTTATTAGTATTCTTTATATTTTTAGATAGATATTTATATATACATTTTTATAAATATTAAAACGGTTTCCTTTGTTGAATTTTTTTACGCTCAAAATAAAATGTATTCTGTTTTTCAAGTCAACTTTAATTTAACGTATAGATTTATTAGATTTCTGGTCTATTTACGAGCTTACCTTGAGACTTATTCGTAGTCTATATCTTTAATAAATGTCTACATAGTCTTGGGTTAACTTTAAGCTTTAATTTGTAAAACATATTTTAAAAACTCCCCTTTAAACCACTTTCCCCCATCTCTAAAACCTTCCACAAGTTCATTCCCGCTTCAATTTGCATTAACATTCCTTTTACCCCACATTTTTGTAGTTATATAATTGCATTTTTGGCATTCAAATTTGCATTGATTTCATGGCGTTCCCTTTTTCTTTTTTTTTATATTTTCCTCGTCGACACAGCGTCCACGTACCGAATTGCAAATTTAAATGCCGCAGCAGCTGCAACTGCTTATGGTAATGAGACGACGCGTCCGTCTGAGTTTTCCGGCATGTCCAGCCGGAGTTTTCCCGGCAGTTTGCACACGGGCGACCAACGCAGTCACACTGCAAACTGGCAACTAATAATGTAAAACTCTCTTTATAACTTTCAACGAGAGAGAGAGAGAGAGAGTGAGGAAAACTGAGGGAAAATCCAGGAATGGGACAGCGACAACGATTGCCATGGCGACCAAAATTGAGTGCCGTTTGTGAACAGCTGGAAACTTATGAAAGTTGTTTGCCAAACAACAATAAAATAAATTGTGCGAGGCGGCAAAGGAGGGGAAGAAGGGTAAGGTAACTTCGGGTTAAGGTGTAAGAGAGAGGCTTTTCCAGGAGGAGGAAACGGTTTCCCCCGCTCGTGTCAATTGTCATTCCGTACTCGAAACTGAAGCAGCTTTTGCCTTGACTTTGTCCTTTGCGCCTTTATTGCCATTGTTTGCTGCTGTTCGCATTATTTATATTACAACGCTTAAAGGGGTGTGGGAAAAAGGTGTAAAAAGTTTTCACTCCGAACATTTTATGAAGTGCACACAGCGGGTTATCAATTTGTGTGTGCGTGTGTACAATTTGTTTTATTATTAAAAATCAGCGAGGTGGAAGGCATCAAAGCGGAAGTTGCATTCACAGGCACAGTCGAGGAGATATGAGACGGTTACTGACAAGGGTTTATATTTGATACATAAATTTATATGATTTTATATCTGATAACATTTATATTTATATATGCAAATGTATGTATCGAAATAAAGCCAGTTTTTTTTTTTGGCTTAAAGCGAGACTCTCTCTCTCTCTCGCCTTGTTAATTTGCATAGCAAATTTTTACGACTTTTGTGTGAAATAATTCAGGAATAATTGAGGTAAACAGCAAGCGACAGGCGTACTTCGCTTCACTAAGGACTAAAAAGGGATCCTTTACTAAGGGAATGAAAGAGTATCGATTGATACTTCCTGGCCACTTTTGTTATCAATGATAACACGCAAAAAAAAAAAAAAAGAGGAGAGAGAGGGAAATGAAACGAAAGCGAGATGGCATATCAGCAGCAGCAGCTGCCAGGGAAATTCTAGAGGAAAATCCTGTCCAGTTTGCCATTCAGCATTCCTGCCTGCTTTGTTGGTTTTCGTTTTCGCATCCGATTTGGATTACGTTGTGGAAAATGCAAAATACTTTCGCAATGTCTTCGCAGGAGCTGCCATTCCCTTGGATAAGTAACCAAGTTAGATTGCAGCTACATTTTATACTTTTTTTTTGTTGGCCCCTCTCACTTCAAATAAATATTTATGGAAAAATGTTAATTCCGCTCGCTCTTTAATCTAAATGTTAATTTCTTTGCCGTCAAATAAATCACTTTGTAGCAGCCAGCAGGGCGTATACGTAATGCGTAATGCGTTGGAATTGAATCGAACAGAAGGCATTGCCGGCGGCAGGGGATTCACAATGCACTACCGGTGGGATTTCCACCCGGATGGCATTCCAGTCCTCCCACCTGCTCTTGGCTGCGGCTGTTGGATTAATTAGAGCTCTGGCGCGCTCGACAAAACGCTCCTTGGGGACCAATTGCCTGGGAAACTTCAAGTGCGGGCCGCTGCTGCTCCTGCGGCTCTTTAATATTTTCCACAAGAGCTTGCAGCTTTCAGGGATCTGCCTGCAGCAGGTGTAAACTTTCAATTAGCGGTTCAGTCATGACCATGACCACAACTAGCAGGTAATTAACAGAGTTTTTGTTTTAGTTTTTAAAGAGGGTTGTTGGTAAAGAAACTAATAGAGGTTTTAAGCCTTCTTTTAAGTTGGAAAACTAGTAAGGTTTTTTGTTAAAATATCCAGTGATTTGTTGTTAAATATATTAAGAAACAAGAGCATAAAACGAGGCATAAATACTGCTTAAATTTACAGTGAAAATAAAGCAAAAAAACCTAATAAAATTCCTAACAAAAATATGAAATTGATTACGTATTTCATTGACACCTTTTTGTGAATGGTATTAGGTCCTTCTGTAAGTTTATTATTGATTCAATGAACAGTCTTTCCTGTAGGTTAAACCTATTTATCTCTTTCCCAAACCCTTATATACCTCTGACATTCAAATTAACCATTTTCCCTTTTATATTCACCACCAAACTTGGCCTTAAAAAAGGGGACTACTTTCTCCCCTCCAGACTCACCTTGTTTTTAACCATTTGATTGGCTCTGAGTTCTTCTCTTCAGTTGATTGATGACCTTATTCCAGACGGGATTAACCCGAGGCAGAAAACTAATCAGAATATTCTCAGATGAGTAATTGTGCCTGAATGAACGAACGCTCCTTCTCCTCTAAACTCTAAACCAAAAATCTCGACTATTTTCCCCAATGGCATTCCGGGGCAAATGAAATTTGTCAACTATGCGGGGTAACTTTAAAAACCAGCGAATTGCACGAATAAATGGCTGAGATGACTTTATGGCCGGCACTGCACTTTGTCTCTAAGCCAAAACGCGCTGCTGGGAACGCAAATATCAGGGGAGAGAGAGCAGGAGCAGGATGACGAGCAGGGGGAGGAGTTCAAGTGTAGTTAGCCTCGGGGCTTTGGCATGCATTTAACATCCAGACCAGGACACGACTGGGGGGCAGGCCAAAAGTTGGGGCCAAACTCGTTTTTTATGACGCAGGTGCAGTGGGGGAAATTAGGTAGGAATTTGATTACATTTTGGTTAAAAATTCACCAAAAATATAGCTATGTTTAATGAAATTTGACTAATTTAGGTAAATATAAAGATTTTCAAACCCGAAAATATAAACAAAGTTAATTTAACATATATTTTCTTAATATATTTATTTTTTACGTGAATTATAGATAAATTACTTTGATAAAACAGCTTAATGAGCTTGGAAAATCTTTTTTAAACTTAAGAAATCCCAAACGAAGACTTGCTTGTGTATATTAAGATTTGAATTCATTTTATAAGCTGCTATAAATTATTTATTTTACTGAATTCGGGGTAAATTTGGTTTTTAGATTAAAGTAGGAATTTTTAAATATTTCTTCACTTAATTTCAAGTCACCAATATACAAATAATAATAACTTTTGGTCTCTTTTTTATTGAATTCATATTTTATTTATAATCCTGATAAATTACTTTTTTGTCAGATAATATATGTGATTATTTTTACGTTAAGCAACCAGTTGAATGGTTATAAATCGTAGGGGCTGGCAGTAGTAAATTACTACCATAAAATTAATATCATAGAATAATAAGCTATGGAAATCTTTTTTAAGCTTAAGAACTATCTAGGCCAGGTTTGTTTAATTACTTCGAGATATGAAATCGACTTCAAAAATGTCTAAAATAATTCTATAAAATATTTACAAGGCTAAATACAAGGCAAAGGTGATTCCAAGAGTAAACTAAGTGTTGTTTTATAAGCTTTTGATTGGTTTTAAATCCCGAAATTATAAATAAAGTAAACGTATTTCTTCTATTTTAATTCCCTTTAAATTTTAAGTGAAACTATAATTTTTCTTTGTGCAAAAATAGAGGCGAGTGGGTGCCCAGTGTATATGTGGGTCCAAAGTGCGGGGACACCGCTTTTGAGCTACGTGACATGCATAGTTCATCGCTGTTGGACCGAGAGCGAGAGAGCCAGGATGGAAAATATTGCAGTTGTGATATGTTTGAGCTGACTCGGATGTCCGGATGCCATGCCCTGGCTTTTTGCACCACGCCAAAGCTCTAGCTTCCAGCTCCAGCTAGAGCTCCATAGGTGCTAATGAAAATTGCTCAACTTTTAGCTGGCATCGGAAAAGGATATGCATTGCATGGATGCGAGTTTGTATCAGCATCCGCATCCGATTCAGCATCCTCATCCGCGTGCGGCTAATTGCATGTTCCTTAATTAACCCAAACAATTAGGGCTACATGGTGGGTGGGTTTGTTACCATTTCGGAATTGAGTTTGAGTTAAGTGCGAGTTTAATGTCGTGCCGAGTGAGGAGAGGAGAGTAGAGTAAGAGCAAGAGTAGAGCCTGTTGTATTAATTTTTGGGACTGGCAAACAAGCAAAACCAATTTGCGACAACACAGCCGTAACACCAGAAGTGCGAGTAACAGGAGCAGTTAATTTTAATTACGCACCCACATAGCATCGCTGCGACAGCGGGGCGTCTCGATTTGGACACCTCTACCGCCATGGCAGCCACATCCTCAGCACAAATTGCCATTAAATGAGCGGCGGGGCGTGGCTGGAAATAAACGACAATGGTGCTATGCTATGGTGGCGGCCATGTGTGGAAAATGAGCTGGCGGCGGGAAATGAAGCCTCAATCGTTTCAAGGTGTGCAAAAGGAACAAAACAAATTAATTTTCCAGGTGCACAAGGTGGGGAGCTGTCCCGCCACACACACACACATAACGAGCGGGAAACCTTGCGGAAGATTACCAACTAAATTTCTCCCCCGTCCCTCTCAACTTTTAAATGAATTTCACTTCCGCGCTTTGCACCCAGGCGAACCGAACAGGTGAAAGGCACTGGGAGAAATTTACAAGTTTCTTAGTAGATTTTTATAAAAGCAAAGGAGAATAAACTAGGCTATAAAATAAGGTAAAATAAAATAAAATAAAATAAAATAAATAATAATAATAATAATAAAATAATTAGAGCCTTTTTAAATGTTTTATATTTAATTACCTGTCAGAAGTTGCATGGCCACAGTATGCTATTATTTGCATGGTCACACTTACCATTTCCATGGAACATCAGGTAATGTAATCCTATAGGTTATATATATTTCTAATTAAATAATAAATAGCATAACCAAAATGTAATTTTTTAGTAGTTTTACTTTGACAAAAGCATGATCACTGTTTAGAAAAGAGATTTCTGTATAGAAAATAGCCAAACTTGGTATTTAAATGGAATATGAAACATCAGGCATTCGCATGATTATTTTTAAACTTATTTATATTTAATAATATGTAAAATCCTGAATTGTTTTATTTTATTAGCTTTAAATGCAAACTGTCCATCTGATTGTAACTATTATTTCTATCCTTAAATTATAAATATTCATTAAATAAAAGATCTTTTAGTATAGAAAATTAATAAGCACAATTCTGAGATTCCTAGAATTTTCTTGAATATTTTTCTGTACATACAATTTTGTTATTAAGTATTTCTCTTAGTGCCGCGCACATTTATGAAGTAATGTTTGCTTTCGTTGCTGATGCCTCTTTCGATGTTGCTGCTGTAAATGTTGCTCCTGTGCTCGCATTAGCAACTGGCTTAGGCGAAAGGGAAACAAGCACGTGCATATGGCTTTCCTTGGCACAGTTTCACGCTGAGCTCACGGATATGGTGTCGCCTACGGCTTCAGCAGGTGTACCATCCATTTCCCATTCCCCCCCTGCAGAGAGACATTTAAAGACACTCGTAGCTGGATTGCATTTTACACAATATTCGTATTTTTATTTCTTAAAACGGTCTTTTCTTTACACAAAAAAGATTGCAGCTGCTCACACAATACACGCACTACCTATGCTTCTCTCAGTGGTCTACACACGGAATAATTAAAGGATATGACTTCCTGTCCCTGTCCCTGTCCCTGCTTAGCTCCTAACTAATTAACTCAACCAACAAGTGCTGCTGCAACCTTCCTTCCTGTCCTACTGTCCTGTCCGTGTAATACATTCGTTATGGTGGAATAGAGAATCGTATAATATATATACTCGCACTGTGGGTAAGTTGTGTTCGTTTTCGATTTCGTATTCGTTTTAAACATTTATGTAACTTGGAGTTGCAACCAGAATATACGTAATACACAAATACCTGTACTAGCTGTTGGTTATATAATTCTTTTGAGTAGTAGATTTAGTACAAGATGGAAATGCAAGCGCAAAGAACAAATTTCTTGTGTGTTGTGTGTGTAGATTGTGGGGTGTTTGGGTGTTGGGTGTGCCTGATCTTGAACTGGATCTGCTTTATAGAGTACATACAATAGTTGTTTCAAAAGCTTTGGAAGAGAGAGGGAGAGTGTTTCTCGTTCCACTAAAAGATATCGATTCGAACCTAACCTGATAAAATATCTATTAATTTTGATACCTCTCACTAAGTTAATCTAAATATCACTCGGTTTCGTTCTGTATTTTCTTGGAGTTACTGCCGCCGCCAGACAATGATGATGATGATGATGATCCGGCATATCCTTGGGCTTCCTCTGTATTCGGTTTTCGGTTCTTCAGTTTCGGTTTTCGATTTCTGGTTTCTGGAGGTTACACCTCCTCGTAGCTTTTGCATTTGGGCAGCGGACCAGACCACCGGCCATCCGGCTGGCATTTGGGCCGCTCGGGCGGACCCTCGTAACTCTGGACAAATCCGGGCCGACACTGGACGCTCAGGTAGTCTCCGGCGTCGTAGTTAAACTTGAGCGGCGCTATCAGGCCATTGGCCGGGTCACCCGGATACGGGCACTGCGATTTGCCTGAGATCGTGGATGGTCAGTGGGCGGGCAAGTCATGCATGTGATGTGTGATGTGATGATTTTCGTGAGCGGTATCAGTTATCGGAATATCGGTATCAGTGTCGGTTTCGATTTCGGTTATCGGTTATCGGTTTTCGGTATCGGTTTTCGGTTTTCGGTATCAAGATCGGCGGAAATACAACACACAAGAGTCATTAATGGGGTCCACGTGGAGGAGTAGTAGGTGGAGCGGTGCCCGGGGATTACTCAGCGCACGCACATCCACAAAACGGACATATATTCTATGTCAGTGAGTGTGTGTGGGGTGTGGTGGTGGTGGTGGAGTGGCGTACTGGCTACTTACAAAATGGCGGCGAGTGCGACCACTGTCCATTCTCCGTGCAGATGATGCTCGACTCGCCCACCAGGCTGTGCCCGTCGTTGCAGCTGAACGTGACCAGGGCGCCGACGGTGAGTCGCCGCTGGCTGAGGCTGGTTCCCCCAATGCGACCATTGAGCGGCGCCACTGGCATCACGCACTGGATGACTGCGGAGGAGGATCCAACCAAAAAAGAAGGGTATTGGGCAGCAAATGGGGACAGGTGGGAAGTGTGAGTTAGTTCAAAATATTAAAGATGTTGTTCTAAAATAAGTATTATGAAGCTTTCCCCCTTAGGTAATAAATTCCAACAGGCAAAAATATAGTTAATCTTAGCGGAAAGCAACAGAAGACCTAAACTAAGCTTTTAATAAGCAAGTAATTAAAGCTAAAGGTGAAAAAAAGTCAGAGACTTTTAAAGAAGTAAGCTCACAAATTACTTAAGTTTTTAAAACCTTTAACAATGTCTTTAAAAGTATTTAATACAATTTTTTTGATACCAAATTCAGCGTAAATTAGTGGTTTCTACGATGTCAAATTTATAGCAGAACTTACTATTACTATTTACTATTTTAAGGGTTTTAAAACACCTAATAATATGTTTAGCCTCTCCGTATAGTTATATTAGGATTGTTGAACGTTTTTTTACTATTAAATGTATTATAAACTTTTTTTTTAGCAAGCTAACAAATTTAAAATACCATTTATAGGGGTTCCATCTCACTTTTTTGTGGAATAAAACCTTTGCTTAAGCTTAATTTTAGAATGGTTTGACGTTTTTTTTACTATAAAATGTATTATATCATTTTTTAAGCAAACTAACAGATTTAAAATACCATATACAGAGGTTCATTCTCAGTTTTTTTTAGGGAAAAAACCTTGACCAAAGCATAATTTTAGAATTGTTTAACGTTTTTATACTATACATTTTATTATATTCTTTTTTAAAGCAAGCTAACATATTAATAGTACCATATACAGGGGTTCCTTCTCACTATTTTGAATATTTTCAGGTGTAAAACCTTTACCAAAGCTTCTAAGATATCAACTAACCCAAAAGAAAATATATTTTAGGACTTACTCTTAATGATTTAAATAAACAACCTTTAAGGCTTATAAGAGAATTCCACTGACACGTTAAAATTTACTTTTAAATTGTCAATAGGATATATAAAATCCCAGGAGGTATTTAGCCTAATTTGAACACCTTTTTAATGGGTTTAAAACCCCCGATAGATATATGTGTCACTGTAATTCCTTTAAAATCCCTTTAAAGAGAGATGCC
The DNA here is from genome assembly GCA_018904745.1 of Drosophila orosa. Lineage (NCBI taxonomy): Eukaryota > Metazoa > Arthropoda > Insecta > Diptera > Drosophilidae > Drosophila > Drosophila orosa. The sequence goes on from JAEIIH010013764.1 coordinate 10,351, forward strand.
CCCCACCATAATCGCTCACCTTTGCAACGTGGAACGGGGCCACTCCAGACGCCCGACGGCTCACAGTCCAGCTGCGCCGGTCCGGTCAGCTTGAAGCCCCACTGGCATTTGAACACCGCCCGCCCCCATGCCGAGGTATTCAGCTCGATCAGGCTTAGGTGCGGATCATCCAGCTCCAGGCGCGGACACTGGATGGCATGGCAGGTCGGCGTCGGCGATGACCAATTGCCGGAGGCCAGGCAGGTGGCATTCCAGGCGCCGTCCAGCCGGAAGCCCTCGGGGCACTCGTAGTGCGCCCGCTGGCCCAGCTTGTTGCCCTCGAGGCGCAGCTTGAGCGGCGCCAGCGGCTCTGTCAGCTGCGGACACGTCGAAGTGGCCACCACAACGGCAATGCTGTTGGTCAGACCTCGCGGAGAAGTGCAGGTAAAGGTGCCGGAATCATTATTCTCAATATTCTTAATGCTCAGCCGATAGCGTACGGCCTTCTCCTCCTGGGCGGGAGACCAACCTGTAAGGGAAGTTCTCCTTAAATAAGCAGTCAGGATTGGTTTAGAATCTCACCTGTGGAGTACTGCATATACCAGCTAGTCCAGCTCCATTCGGGAGTGCCTCTCACCCGTGGATACATGCAGTCCATGAGCACGGTGCTGTGCGGTGGAACAGCCATTACCCCGGAGGGCTCAAAGGAATGCGAGCCATTGAAGATCTTGATGCGTATGGAGGGGGCACTGTCCTCGGAGTAATTGGTAAGAACAGTAGTGGGCACACAGCTGGGCATGCGAGGAGCCCAGAGACCATTAGAGCAGAGTACCCGAGACTCGCCAAGAAGCTTGTAGATGCCCAGCTCCTGGCAACGAGCCTGCAGAGAGTGTCCATGCGGCAGATCCCAGCCCACATTCTAAAGAGGTTGGAGGGAAAGTCAAGAGAAGGGGCAAAGGGATAGAGAGACAAGAAAATAGAGAAGAGAGAGAGAGAGAAAGTGGAGAAAGTTATCACAAAAATCAGATGCTCCCGCGAACTGGGGAAAGCGGCTCTCTGGTTGCTCTGGCGTGCAGTTCCTCGCATCTGTATCTGTATCTATCTCGGGTGTATCTGGTAACTGTATCTGGTATCTGTAACTCCATTTCTTGTTTCGGGGAATGGAGTGTGTGCCGAGTGTGTTTGTGTTCGAGTGGGGGTTTGTGTAGTGCTCTGGGCTGAAGTGTTACATATCTCTGGTGCAATTCTACACAACAAACAGCTACAACGACGACTCACAATTTCTGTATTTGAGAGAAGTGTCGATTTGGATAAACGCGTTTTACGCCAGCCGCGATTTGGTGGGATCGGTGTCTGCAAGAGAGAGAATCAGAGAGTACCAAAAAAACACACATTCTATAGGATCGATTGAATATAGTCGCCCGATTCTCGAGCATTCAACATGCAGATGGCTTGATCGCTTTTGCGATTGAGATTGAGATAGCGATTGAGGTTGAGATTGAGATTGATCAGGCTGAGATATGAGAAGATAGATAGAGAGAGAGGAGAGAGAGAGAAAGAGAGAGAGATAGGGAGACTGTTGGTGCGAGAAGACAGAGAGACAGAGTGGAGATCGAACTCGGAATCGATAACGGAGTTTTATCGGCGTATCGCAGGCTCTCCGGAAATCGGCCAGTCCGGAAATCTACAAAATCGTATATATATATGCAAATGGTGTACCGTTGTGCGTGTGTGCTTTGCATGTATGTGTGTTGTGCTGTGCTTAGCTTTGCTGTGTGTTTTTTTTTTTGTTTTTTTTTCGTGCGGCAGCCAGGTGATCCCTGTCGAAGGACCCTCCATCGAGAGCTCGAAGCTCTCTAACATACTAACTTACCACTGAAATGTTGCGGTAGCTAAGCAGCAGATGCGTTGGTATCCGATTCACATGGCAGCTCTTGTACAGCGGCTGGAACTTCACGTTCCCATTATCGTCTGCATGGTTGGATGGTATAAATAATGGCGCACAGAGAGAGAATATCACCCAGAAAGGGTCATCATTTGGTTACTTTTTTATCAATATATATGCTTAAAGTGCGGTTGTTGTATAAATCTCAGGGGTATTGTATTAAAAGCGATTTGAAATTAATTAAGAAAGTGCCCAGAAGTGGCAATAAAATATTTAATAGTGGTATACACTGTTAAAAATTAAAAATTAAAATTAAAAATTATTGAAAGGACTTTAATCGATCTGGCTTGTAAATCTATGGGAACTATTGGACATAAGCTTATAGAAAGATTCCCATAGTAAAATCTACCAGCTAATAAGTAACATTAATTTATATTTATATAACACCACAAACTTTTTACTTTAATTTCTTGAAATTGTATTAATTTGTGAAAAAAAGCTTTTTGAAAGTGTCAGAGAAAACACTAACGTATTGAAATCTCTTTAAAATGTGTCCAAAAATAAGGCAGACTATTTTATACTTTTTATTTAATATAAAATTAAATTTTTTGAAATATTAACACTTTATTTTCTTTAAACTGTATTATGTTGTGTAAAAAGCTTTTGAGGAGTGACACAGAAATCATATAGAAATGGATACATATTCAAAATGTGTTATAAAAAAAACAATAAGCATATTTAACCATAAGCAAGCTATATTTTACCCAAATTTGGTTTGTAAAATATATTATTTCAAACTTTTCTAAACCCTAAAGATTTTTGTGGCGAACCCCTTTTGTTTGAATATTATTTCGTGAACTATTTACTAGCCATGATCAAATCTGAATAATTATAAATATAAATACATCATTATATAGGATGTTATTTATTTTTTAAGCATTTAATCAAAGCTAGTAGTTTATTGCATTCAATTGAATGGTGTATTTGTCCCAGTGTTCTCTCAATTGATGAAAACAATAAGTGGATTTAAATGAAACAGCAATCTGATTGTGTCCTTTGTTCGATTTGTGCGCTGATTGAGTTGGCTTTATTTGCGTATGACGTACAAATGAATTTGCAACTGGTTTGTTTTGTGTGTGTGTGACTTAAGTGTATCTGTATCTGGAGCTATGATGTATCTGCAACTGCAACTAAGTATCTGTGTGAGCTATTGTCCTTCAGCTGAAGAGTGTGTGTGTGCAGTGTGTGAGCTGTGTGTGCGCTGGAGTGGAGCTCACTTACCCTCCTCGTTGGTGGCACAAAGCGGACCCACCCACTTGCCCTTGACGCAACGGATCTTGCATAGCCGTCGATCGCCCATGGGTCCAATTTCGCCCGGGAAACGAATCTCGGAGACTTCGGTGAACTGCTGCAGGATGTCCACCTCCTCGTCCTCCTCCTCATCCTCATCGAACTCGGCATCATCGGGATGGACGGGCGTGTAGCCAGAGTCCTCGTCATAGATACCTGTGCATAAGGGAAGGACGAGAAGAGCAAAAGGTGTGGGCGTCGTGAGATGGGCAATGTACCATGCCAAGAAACAGGGGTGGGGGGTAGATAGACGTTCAGAGGGGGGAGTTGAGCAAATAGAGCAAGCATCTAATGAGCCGTCGAGCGGCATGCGAATGAAATGAGCATGTGGATGAGATGACATGAGATGAGATGATGATGATGGGTTAACTATGATGCTGGGTGTTGACCCAAAACTTGACTAGGAACGAGGAATTGAGAACGGAATTGAGACCCTTCTCCTGGGCAACCAGCACATTAGTCTGCCCATTGAAAGCCAAGGGACGTGCGAAAAGTGCTGCCAGCGGAAAACTTCAAGTGCTTAGATATGCATTAAAAGAAAACCAGAAGGCTGGCGAAGTGGCCACTTAACAGGATACAACTTCATTTTCCAGCAGACCCATCAAAAAAATAAAAAATAAACTAAGAAAAGGGAGATGTGAAAAGGCAAAGATAACACGAAAGATAATATTATGCCAGAAGAGAGGGGGGTCTTGCTTAATAGAAAATGAAAAGAAAAAGAGAAGTAGGGGAGAAGGAGTAGGATGCAGGATAAGGAGTAGGAGTAGGATTCAGGACTAGGAGCAGGACTAGGAGCTGAATCTCAAACTGGAAACGGAGACGGAGACGGATATAGCTACGGTTACGGACAAAAGCGGCGGCCATTGTAGGAGTCCTTCTCCGAAAGGCAAACAAAAGCCGGCAAAAGGAAAATCATTCTGGCCATAACAAAGGGGCCTCCGCCAACCGCCAACCAAAAGTGCGGCTCTCCAAACTCTGAACTCCCAACGACCACGACAAAGATATGGAAGGCCAAATAAAGCATGACCAGCCAGCGTTGGAGTAATGAAAAGCCCCAGGAAGAAGGGTCACAGGATGAGGGGTTACACTGGGGTTACGAGTACAGGTGCCTGGTGCAGGTGTGAACTTGGAGCTAAAAAGGGGGATGAGCTATATGGCTGGGATGGATGCTGGGATGCGATGGCTGTGGCTGTGGCTTTGGCTGTGACTGCGATTAGCTTTTACGAGTATGTTCGGTGTGTTCTCGGCTCCTCCAAACTTCCGTTTATGTTCAGGTTGTGTGTGTGTTATGTGTTCATGTGTGTGTTCAAATGCCCTTGCAAAAGCGGTTTCAATATATAACATTATACATATATAATATATACAAGAGATTGAAAGCAAAATGAAGAGCTAAAATCATTGGGTAAAAGGTAAGGTTATAGTTCAATTTTCAAGGGTTTTGCTGTGTTTAAACCTATATAAAGGGTTTATATACATGGAATATATATAGAAAGATATCCTTAAAACAATATTAACACTTTAAGATATTATAACTACTTGAAAATCTTGAAAACTCAATACAAAATAGTTATTATTCTTATGTTTTACAACCTAACAACCCTTTGTTTTGCTGCTTAAGAAATCGGACCACCAAAGTGTTTATATTAACTGCAAACAACACGACCTTTGCAAGGACATTGAGACGGGGAAAATCCGCCACTCCCGATTCACAAGGGGAAGGCGCGACACGGACGGACAGACAGACAACGAGACAGCGACAGCGGCTAAAAGTCCGTCGTAGGAATTGGGCACTGTGGCATTGCCAGTGTCTGGCCGCCGTGCGGACGCACACTTACCCTTATCCTTGCGACTGGTGGTCTTGGAGCTAGAGTCGCCACCACCCTTCGGACGGCTCAGTGCACCCGTGGTCTTGCCCGACTTGCGCTTAACACGTTGCCACAACAGGGCCACTCGTGCACTGCTCGACTGATTTCCGTATTGCTGCATTAGCTCCTCCTCGGTGGGCAGCTGTGGTCCCATCTCCGCTGGCAGCTGGCCGAGATCGCCCTTGGGCTCGGTGCTGCGGCGTTGACGCCAACGCGGACTCAAGTCACGCTGGTCGAGCTCTGCAGCGTGACTGTCGCCGCGTCGGCGGTGATGTCCGGACTCCATCTCCTCCTCCGGGACTTCTTTTAGGGGATGTTCTTCCTTGAGAAGATGCTGCTCCTCTCTAGAAAGCTTTTTGTCTTCTCTAGACAGCTTCTCCTCTCTAGGCAGCTTCTCCTCTCTGGGTAGCTTCTTCTCCTCTCTAGGCAGCTTCTTCTCCTTTCTCAACGCATCCTCCTGCCTGGGCACCTTCTTCTTGGGTTTCTTTTGCAACAGCTTCATGCACTTCTCCTTGTCCCCATCTTTGAGACACTTGTTCATCCTGGCCTTCATCTTGAGCTTGTGCAGCTTGGACTTTAGCTCTCGATTGGGTTCCCGACTCTTCAAGATATCAGCTATGTGGACATAGTAGACATCCCCCTCGGCGGCCAGCTTGCTGCCCGCCCAACGATCCGTGTCTGGCGAGGCTTCGGCATCATGGAGAATGGCATGACGCTTGTATCGACTGCCACGACCTCGGCCCGTCTGTCCATTATCATTCTCAATCCGCCGACGGCGTCCAGAACCCGAACGACGTCGTTTGCCCTGCTTGCGATTATTATTCAGACGCTTGTCGGGACTGGTGGTGTCGTCATGGAGCTCCTCATCCTCATCGCCCAGGTCATCGTCGCCCACCAAACTGGCTGCAGCATCGCCCACATGCAGATGGTCATCGCCCAGGTCCAACGAATACGGATTGATTACGGCCGCATGATTCTCGCTGGGATGACGGGGCACCGAATCGATAAACTCCACATCCGCCGTGGTGAAGTCCTCCGGCAGGTAGACCTGCGTTGTCTCGAACTTGGCCAACGGCTGCTCGGTGGTGGCTTCCGGCTTGACAATCGTGAAGCGAACATCCGGCGCCCGACAGCCCGGCGAGGCATCTGGAATTGGGATAATGGAAACCGAAAAATAAGAGCACTGAGAGAAATGTGCACTTACAAATTAAGATATTATAGCTGGGTAAATTTTAAGCAATAAATAAGAGTAATACAAGGCAAGTTTAAATATTATTTAGAGCATAAAACAGAGACGTTTACTGGGAAATATTTATTTAATAACAGATAACCATTTATATTATAATTTCTAGATATATATTCCTATGTTTTAACCCTTAAAATTTTATTTCATTAATAAATTTCATTGTGGACTTTATTCTTCTCAGTGATTGTGTATAACTTTATCCACCGAAGATTGCGGCTTGGCTGAAGGTAATGCAATTTCAAGTCAGCCAGTCGGCGTTGCAACTCGGGAACTCTTGCCATAAATATTTCATATGTGATCTAATTTAATAACTTGGCCCCGGCTCGGTGAACTTTCCTCTCTCTGACTTTTCGAGTGCCATCGAAATTGCAAATTTCCAATATGCATTTGGCATGCTGGAGGGAAAAAGGGAAAACCATTCCCATCCCTAGAAAGGATGCAGAGAAAGCCATGAAGAAAGGTCGTAGGACAAACGCACAGTTCAAGTTTCAATTTTACATGAGAGGCAGGGAGCAGCTCAGAGTCCTGCCTGCTCAACCTGAAACAGAGTGGGACTCGTAGAAGTTTCTGTCAGATTCGCAGCCATGACTGACTGCATTTTCCGCCATTTCCATCTCACCAGTTAGCTTTTCGTAATCGCCCAAGGCAGCCTCAAGTTTCACTAGCTCTGAGTTGAACTCTCGCTTTCCTGCTCCTGCTCCTGCTCCCCTTTTTTTGTAGCCTCCTTTTTGTTCCGTAATGTGTCATGTACTTTGTCAGAAAGTAGGTCGAGTGATATACTATATATACTATAGTGAATGGAATTACTGCATTCCTTGTAATTGATGAAATCCCATTGCCAATTAGCTGTCGATGCAAAAATGGCAAAGGAAAAATGTGCCATGACCAGGGGGCATCCCGTGCACTTAGTTGATTGCAACTTCAACAAAGATGTAACAGAAGGAAGAAGGTTGTTTCCCCTTTGTAATGTAATGGCATTAGGTTTGTTAACAAGTGCAGAGCATTTAGATATTTATTCTGTAATTTAATTACTTTAAAAATAACGAAAGAAATTAACTCTCTAGATTCTAAACAACAATAAGATTGAAAAAATGATTCTTACCACCAAAAGGTGACTGAAAAGGCTTTTAAAATCTCACTAAAAAAATATAAATAATGCTTTAAGTCTTTTAACAAGTGTCTTGCTTTTAGATATTTAATGGAAAATGCAGTTTACTGAATAATTTTATTAAATAAAACTACAAACAATTGATTTTCTTTAATTTCAAAAATATCCAAACATTTTACAGTATTTCTAAACACCAAATCTCTTTAAAAAATATAAAAATTGCTTAAATTATTTTAACAAGTGGAGAGCATTTAAATATTTAATAGAAAATGCAGTTTACATACTTATTATATTATATAACACCAGAAAA
>JAEIIH010013780.1:0-22985 GCA_018904745.1 Drosophila orosa
TCAAAATTGGTTTTTCGTGTATCGTAATTGTTAGTGTTATCGTTCGTCCTTATCGTTAGCCTTTGTCCTTATCGGTTGCGGTCTCCCCAGTCTCCCCGTCTCCCCAGCTCGCTTCAGTGCTTGCCACGCGGCAGTCTTATGGGTATGTGCGGATATCATGTATCCGCCATGGGGCCATTCTTGTTCTCGTTATTGTTGCCGTTGCCGTTGCCGTTGCCATTCTGTAATGGCAGCTGCTTTATCGTAATGACATCCTTTGGCTTTTGATGCAACAATTCTTGTTCTCGTTCCGGTTCCGTTTCCCCTTCTCCATCCCCTTCAATCTCCTGATGATGTTGATGTTGCTGCTGCAGATGCTGCTGCTGTTGCCGCTGTCTGTGTTGCTGTTGTGGTTGATGTTGCTGTTCTGGCATAATTTTATTGACATTGTACTGATTATTGTTGGCGTCCTTATTGTTGTTGCTATTGTTGTTGAACTCATCCTCGCTGGACATCTGCAGCACCTGCTTGGCCTTACTCTCCCACAACATTCGATTGGCCTTTAGCTGAAAAGAGCGAAAGGAAAATTCGGGAAGTCCCCAATAAGTTAATTTGATTGCCAAGCAAACTCAGTAAAATTCTCTGTTAAATTCACAACTGAAAAGCGGGTTTAGCTGTTTTCGCTGATGGTTGCATAATTATGCGAGGCCCTTATATTTTGGATTCAACTAATTGTGCCGCCACCACCAGCGTCGCATATGTCTGCATGCCAGCCAGCACAGCTGCATAATGTGGCAGCTATAAACATTATCAAAGGCGGCAACTTTGGGCCCAACAAATTGTTGTTTAACTTTGTGACGTTGCAAAGCGTGGAAAACAGAAATTCCAAACATTCTTCAACACCCAAGAGGGCGGAATTACCCCGCCATGTTTTGTTCTCTTTTAAATACAGTTTTTGTAATTGAATTAAAGCCCCAAATAAAAAAGATTTAAATTAAAACTACTACTAACTGAAAGGTATTTTTGACTGCAGTTTTCCCTATTTATTTTTCTCAACTATAGACATCACACTATATATATTATTCCTCCAACTCAAAGGGTATTAATATTTCCGCTATTCAATCATTGTTTGCCACACGCCCAACTCGCTCGTTTTAAATTGCTGCATAAATATTAAATATGCAAATATGTTTAAAATATTAAATGTTTGCGGACACCTCGATAAGCGTGGAGCGCCCCAACCAAGCCGTCAATTAATTAAAATATTTGCCATTAACATAAATTAAGGAATATAATCAAATTGGCGGACTTTCAATTGATATTAATTGCATTGCCGTGGAGAGCTGGGCGACGGCCTGGAGACGGGGATACAGGATAATGGCAATGGGATAACTGTCCTGTGCCATTAAGGCCGACTGGGGGTCAGTAGGTGTCACAGGAGTGGCCTGTCACGCTGGCGGGGATTGCGAAAAGTTGACTTAACTTTGCCCGGACATTTCCCCCTTGCATGCATGTATAAATTGCCACTTATGACATCAGACCGCCCACCGTCAGGCGGTTGGAGGCTGGCACCAGGCACCAGGCAGCAGGCAGCAGGCAGCAGCGCGGAAACATTGCAATTTTAACTGTCAAACAGAAAGTGCCCCAGTGACAGGCCAATAAAAACACGCAAAAATCCGGGACATCATCGACACAAAAAATAAAAAATAAAAAGGAAACAGAAACAAACGTTGGGTGACATAAAAATCGAGCTGCCAAGGTGCCAGCGAATGGAAATGTATATAAATTAATTGTGTAGTTCCTCCACTTTCTGCATTGCTAGTTTAAAGTTGAAACAATAACACAAAATAATATTATTTAAATGCGAGCCAAGTACTATCTTCAAATCAAGTGATGTTCGGGCTATAGGAAATTATTTATATACAAAATAGATACGTTTATATTCTATAATAGATTTAGGATTTACTATAATAGATTTAAGTACATTCCTTAAATATTTTTGCGGCACAAGTGACACAGAAAGCCCACAGAATATTGACTGTGAGAGATCTTAAAGGGTATTTTGTAAATGATTTTGGTTGTAAAAATAGATTTAAGATTGAATAATATACAAGTTAACTATTTTCCTATTTTCTACGAATTTTAAGCACATTAGTCTGTAGTTTTGAAGTCTATTAAAGGAATATTTCTGAGAAAAGGAATATAACCAGCTTGTTATTAAACAAGTAACTAGTTAAATAAATATATAGAATTATCAAGATCAAGCATAATAAACTTGTTTTAATTACGCAGCAGCCTTTATTCCGCTGCAATTTCAATTTAAAGGACACCCCCTTGGAGCCGGGTGCCAAGGCAAACAAGGGGAAAAAACAAATATGTGATGAAAATGAAATAATAAAAGAAAAAATTAACGCAGGGAGGTGATAAAAAAATCAACGGGGAGATAACTCAACTTGAGTTAACTCAACTCCACTCCACTCAAGTCGCGCGGAGTAACGAGGAGTGGACTAATTAATTAGCAGCTAATTTAACACATCGCTGCGCCGGACATAACTCAGCAGGATGCACTGGCAAACAGGCAAACAGACAGGCAAAAAGGATGCGAGAGGATGCGCCAGGATGCCGAGAAAGAAGCGACAACGAAAACGAAAAACGCAAACGAAAAGGACTATTTATATTGGTCAGTAAATTGGCCAAGTAAACCGAAAATTGCAATTAAATGTTAGCTGAAAACTCTGCCGGCCAGCCGCAGGCGACACACATAATATTTGGAGTGGCTTAAATCAACAAAACAGAATAAACTCGCTCTGGAAATCCCTATGAATATTAATTCCATATAATTAATGGTTCATAATAAATGCATTCAAATTGCAAATTCAAATGCAGGCTCCCTAATTGGTTTTTTATGCAAATTTGAGACGATTCCGAGTCTGCGACAATACATAGTTAAAGCTTTTGTTTATCTTTAGTCCCACAGTTAATAAAATGACTCTTTTTAGGTGCCATTTTCAGGTTCATTTATTTAAACAAACCATGGATAGGGATAAGCTGTGGCTGTAGCTTTTCTACTGCTAGTATCCTAACAAACCTTAATTTCTCTGCTGTCTTCTCGCATTGTACTTTTGAAATATGATATTCAATTGAATCATATTCCCTTGGTTTACTTTCATTCTCATACGATTTGTAGTTCCCCCAATAGGATGCTTACATAAGCAGTAGTCCCCCGAAAAAACAAAATCAAAGTTGCTGAAAAAAATAACAATATATGTGTAATAAAAGGAACATGTAAAATAAAAGCAGTAAAGGCAAAAATAAAGAGTTATCGCTGGGTGCAACCGACAAACGTGAAAAGGGAGGGCAAAGTGCAAAACACAAAACAAACAAACAGAAAAAGCACAAATCATTGCACACAGAGAACAAAAAAGGAGTAAAAGCTAGAAATATATGAATATAATAGGAGTTCAAGCGAGTAAGGAAATAATATTCCCTCCTCAAGCTGCCACATATTATTTATTATTGTAAATTTAGAAGACACATTGGTGAGTGTTAGGAAAGGTTGGGAAGAGGGCAAGTGGTGTGCGTCGAGTTTGTTTTGCGTTCTGCTGGCCGCGTTGCACCTTACCTTCGACGTGTTGTCCTGCACCCATGCATCTGGCTTACCATAGTCCGGCGGATTCGCGTACGGATCGTAGCCGAGCACGGACAGCATGGGCGCGATGTCGGCCATGTCGCGCACCACATCGCCCGGTATCTGGCCCACCCACTTGGACATGGCCTCCAGGTTCACCGGCTTGATCACTTGGTCCGAGGAGCGCTCCACCCTGTTGATGTTAATATTTGGAATGGTTATTCATTTCGTGATAAGTTTGTGCCTGACTGGGCTTACTTGGAGAGGGGCACGCCGTTGGGCTTGTTGATGAACTCCTCGTGATGCAGCACCGCATCGTTCCACGGCACGTCCAGGTATTTTAATATCTTGCGCATCCACTCCTCCGGATGCAAGACCAGCTGCTCATAGTAGACCTAATGGAAACACATATATATATATATGTATATGCTAGTATTAATCCGTTTAGCTGTCGTTTCGTTTAATTTCCTGCCCCAGCGGGCAGAGGCCAGGTTAATCGCCATTGATTGGGCCAGCGGATGGGAGATGGATGGTCGGCCAAGGGTGTACTCAACTCACCATCATGCAGCGCTCCTTGCCAATGTCCCGGCACTGCTCGTGCATCACCTCGATGGCGTGGTTCCACTTCTGCATGCACTGGCGGTAGCTGCTCAAATCGAAACCGGTGATTGTCACCTTGCGCGATATAATCGAATGAACGGTCGCCCGACCGTCGCGCACCATGAATAGGAATTTTGCCTGTAACCAGCCAAGGGGTTGGGTTGGGTTGGGTTGGTTTGGGGGAAGAAAAAGAGAACCACAGCAGGTTGAGTGAGTGCACCGGGAGAAGATGTTTATATAAAGATAAAAGAGTACATATTTATATTATAATTGAGGGTCAAAAATATCACAATTATTTGGAAGTGTGCCAAGAGGACAGGTTTTTTTTTAAAGGCAAACCTGCACAAGGAAATCTCCACAATTAAATATAGTTTTTGCTTATAAAGTGTGTTCATGTTTTAACAAAATTCCCATCTTTATAGAAGTTATTTTACGCTAAGGAACTATCTATCTATTATTATCATTTGAAAGCGATTTAAATGGGGATTTCTAGGAATTCCAGAAACACATATCTCTTTTTAAAGGCCTATGAAGAAGCACAGGCAATTAAGTATATAAATTGTGTTGGTTCTTCAACGAAATTCAAGTCTTTATAGAAGTTATTTTATGTTAAGGAACTATCCATATATTATTATCATTTAAATGCGATTTAACTAGGGATTTCTAAGAATTCCAGTAATATAGCTCTTTTTTAAGGCCTAGAAAGCAGCACAGGGAATTAAGTATAGTTTTAGCTAATAAATTGTGTTGTTTCTTTAACGAAATTCAAGTTTTTATAGAAGTTATTTTATGTTAAGGAATTATTTTATTATATATTATTATCATTTCAAAGCGATTTAACTAAAGATTTATGGGAATTCCAGGAATATTGCTCTTTTTTAAGCAGCACAGGGAATTTAATATGGTTTTGATTATAAATTGTGTTGCTTCTTCAACGAAATTCAAATCTTTATAGAAATGATTTTAAATTAAAGAACTATCCATCTATTATAATAATTAAAAATCGATTTAAATAGGGATTTCTAGGAATTCCAGGAATCCAGACCTTTTTAAAGGCTGGGATTTTAATATGGTTTTTCCTATTAATTCTTCTTCAACGAAACTCAAGTCTTTATAAAAGTTATTTTACTTTATCTATCATTATCCTTTAAAATCGATTTAAATAGGGATTTCTATATGTTTTCAAGACATTGCAGACCTTCATTGGGCTCTCTGTATAAAAGGGATGAGAATGTGTAGCAGGATGAGGGTGCTGAGGGCGATGTGTGTGCACTGTGTGCTTGGGGAAACTGCATGTTAGATGGGAGCTGGTGGTAGTGGTGCTTACGTTCGGAAATAGCTCGATGACATAGGAACCCATTTTCAACGTCAGCGGATCCTTGTTGCATAAGCGCGGCGCCGGCTCGCCATGCTTGGCGATGATTTCCAGACAGAACTGCGCGATGGCACTGTTCATGACCTCCTTGGTGATGCCGGCCTCCTGCAACCGTAGCGATTCCTTCTCGGATTTGAGCCAGTGCGAGCGGAGCTGCAGGATGCGTGGAATGACGCGTGTTTCCTGGCCGCAGCTACATAAGGGGAAAAAAGGCAAAACAAAGTATGATTTGTTAGGGGAAATGTCTTGCAAAATGAAATTAAAACGATGCCAAACATAATATGCATATAGTGGCAGCCCTATATAATATCCAACTTTGATTTCGCAACATGCACAGGAGGTTCAGGAGGTACCACATCATCACATTGCATCACATCACATCACATCACATCACCAAGCCAGCTAGAGAGCCATCCCTCCTGTAGTGCAATCGACAAAATGAAAAAGGCATGCCATCCGGCGCTGGCTGGCTGGGCTCTTTAGCGTTCCCGTTCCCATTCTACATATATGGAACACCATGGAGAGAGCCCCGCCTGGAGCGCCAACATCGTGCATAACTCTCATTCGGGCTGTGCTCCACTCCGATTTCCCTTTACCATTCACCATTTTCCACTTTTAACTGCACCAGCGAAGCCACTGAACTATGAAGGGCTTCAAACGATTCTAACGTTTGCCGTCCTAGAATTTTCCGCACCGAACCGCACACCGTCGTCCGTAATCAAGTTCAGAGCACACACAAAAATGACTGCCTGATTGCGTAAATTATCATAAATATCTCACACGGCAGTGTAGAAGCAATTGAAAAACCCAGAGAGCCGAAGAGTGAAGAGTGAAGAGGACCAGAACCCTAAAGGTAGGGTAATCAAAGTGAATTAAAGCTCTGCTCCAACTAGAATTTCTCTGGCTTGAAATGGAAAAGGCCTGGGGGTCAGTGTAATCAAGGGTGATTTAAGGAGCTAATTTACTCTCGAGAAAATGAGTTCTAGATTAAAAGTTTCAGCAAAAAACTCATTTAAATGCCTTGGCAAATTCCACAAAAAGTGTTTCCTTTTAGTTTTTAGCGCCGGCAATAACTTGTTATCCCTGCTCCATTTTAAAAATAAAGCGAACATGTATTTATCTTACCTTTAACTTTATTTTTCTTTGGAGGAACACTCTTCCCCAATGACAGGCAGGAAGGAGCGCCTCAACCCTTCCGGGTGGAGCTCTAATCGGGGGATAACCACTTTATCTAGCCTCAGCCAATTACATTTGTTCGCACCTCCAACTGGAGAGAGAGGGGGCTCGGCCCATATGAATCCCACAAAGCTGTTTCGGGGCTTACCCAGACTCAATTAGTTGGTGCCAAGTCCAAATGCAAAATGCTACAAATACTAAACCAGATATAATCGCGGGGGCGAGCAGGGAATGTGGAAGTGATGGTGATGGTGACGGTGACGGTGACGGTGACCTACTCTACATACATACATACGACCAACCGGGAAACTTTTACGCTTTTCAGAGTCCTGCGTCCTGCGTCCTGCGATGGCGAACAAAGGATGGAGGCAGGGATGGACGGATGGATGGTTGGAGAGGACCCAAAACCTATTCTGTAACTAAAATCTGTGGGGTTTTTCAGGGGGGAAAAAGTCGGTTTTTAAACAGCGGAAATTGCGCTGTGCGCAGCCATCAGAAAAAGCGACCCTGACATCCAGCAGCCAGCAGCCAGCTCCCAGGATACGGGATACAGGATGCAGGATACAGGATACAGGATAGGCCACGCGATTAAAATCGCAAAAGAAAGGCAAATTGTTAATAAAATAAGCGCCAACGAAAGAAAGGATGGAGGAGTTTTCTTTGGGAGTCCCTTTTTTGGCCATTTCTCATTTTTGGATTGCGCCAATTTCTTGGCTAATTACTCATGCGTAAGGGAAACTAAGGAAATTATAATACACGAGTGTGTAAAAGATAAAAGGAAATGGGATCAGGACCAGGACCACCCACCACAACAAGGGGCTACAAGAATGGCAGGGAAGGGCAGAGGCCCCCTAAAAATATACATATTAAAATTGCCAAAGGCGAAACGAAATATATATCGAATTCAGGGGGAGATTGGGGTTGGGGTTGGGGTGCTGCGCGAGTGCTGCGAGGCAAAAACCAGCCAAAAAAATGAATGCATTAAAATTTACAACGCTCCATCCATGGGCCCCCATAGAGCAGAGGAAATACACTTTTTATGGCAGGAACCGAAAACGGAAATCATTTCAAATTGGAATGTTATTTAAAATATGCTTAAATTTACATATAAGTAGGGGAAGGTGTGAAATTTACTCAGCTTTAAGATTCAGTAAGGGATTTTCCCTCTTCTTACAGAAAATATAAAGCATTTACATATTGTGACAATTATCTTAATGCACATTAAATATATAATGTAGTTTTAATTATCTACATCAAGAACTGAACCAAACTATGGTTTATTATTTATATTTATATTTTGCAACTTTATAATCTTGTAAAAATGAACCCTTCTTGCTAATGTCCCACACAAACTAAGCTAGGAAACTGATTAAAGACTTGGGAAGAGAGTTGAGATATCCGACAGGCTTTGCCACAGCTCAAGGGAAGTGGTATATGCCAAACGCCATGGAGTTTCGCCACAAAACCAATCCCAATCCCAATCCCAACGCATTGTGGGAGACAATCAAATCGAACAGTAACCGACCGGGACAAGGGCATTGCGGGGCATTATCCTGTTACAGTTTTTTTTCGGGGAGAAGGGAACGGGAGCAGGATGGTCGAATAAGAACTTACCGCACATCGGGATGGGCATCCAGCATGGCGCGCATCAAAGTCGTCCCAGATCTGGGCACGCCGCCTATGAATATTAATGGCATCTCACGGTTGTATGAATAAACGCGTTGATTGTCATCTGTGAGGTATTTCTGAACGTGTCCGTGTAGTATCCGTGGCCGTGTCCGCGTCCGTGTCCGGGTTTTCGCATCCATAGCCGAGGCAGAGACAGAGACAGTGAGAGAGAAAAGAGAAGAAACGGGGTGGAGACAACAAAATTAAATTAGAAAAAAGTTGCTGGCATGGTGATGATTATGATAATGATGATGGCTGGCACAAGGAGAGATATATAGGGCGGTCTGGATGGTTGAGTAAGCGCAGGTGTTAACGCCTCCGGGGGCATTAGCGTCGAAACGAAACGAATGAAAAGTGAAGAGCGCCGAAGAGCAGACGACAGGTGATGGGCATTACTAAAAATAGAACCGAACTAACCATATGGAACAGAATTCACAAAAAAGAATAAAGGTTATCTGCCGACTAATCCCTCTGTTAAATGATAAAAAGGGAAACCCTTATCTGGCTAAGTGCTCTGTTCAAACAACTCCTGGCAGGTCGATCGATATTCATAAATCAAACACAGTTAATTAGGCCAGCGATAAATGTGCCCGACCTTTTATCTAATCTCGGGAAACATTTCAATTGATAAATAAAGTGAACAAATCAGGGGAATTTCTTCACATAGAATGTGGGAAAAGCTGACTGGATTCTGACCACTTAAAACAACCATTGCATTCCCAGGGATCGCCCATAATTAGGGCCACAGAATCCTCCGGAATTAAAGCCCCATTCATGGGTAAAGCCAGAGATTCCTAGTGTGCTCTGTGAGAATGATTTGGCCATCTCCACAAACACACACACTATCCGCTGCTCCCATCCTCCTGTCCTCCTGTCCCTGGGGTGCATTGTCTTTCGTGTGGAGTCATCGTCATCTCTCTCCTCTGGCCGCAGTTTCGATTTCCTCTCCCAGTCCACTCTCCCGAACCCATCCTAAGCTGCTTATGGTCCTCCGATATTCCCAATGCTAATCAATGGATTCCCACTCCATTCGCTCGGACACGCTGACCCCCGCTCCTGCTCCTCCTCCTCCACCGGCTCCAACTCCAACTCCAACGAGACCATTTTGGTCTCGACTAATGTTTACAAAATAGTGTTCGGTCATCCGATAACCAGTTAAATTCCCTCAATGACTTTTGCTTTGGGTATTGCGTGCGTGTGCGGTTGGGTTCTCCTGGGTTCTCCCTGGGAGCCAGGACTTTCAGCTGTGCTCAGCCAATATGAAATTAGTTATCCTGCTATTCGGTTCCACCTTCATGATTTCTTTTCTCTGCCCTGATTTATCGCCGCAAATGTTTTGTTGTCTGGTTGGGTCAGCAAATGAAAGCGAAATGTTAGCTGAATACTTAAAAATGTAAACTTTTGCAACTATAAATCGAATGGTATGACCAGCAATAAGCACAATGATTCATTTCTGTTATTATTATCTATTAACATCCTCCTCTAGCGCACTCACTCTTCTACTGCCAATGTCGCACCACGAGGACACAAGTCAGTTTATACCATAAAGAATGCAATTTTAAATAAAGAATCCCTAAAACCTTGAGGCTTTTTTAATTAATATTTTAAAGTATTTGATCTATAATTTACCAAAAGTAAATAAAGATTCCCTAAAACCTCGAGGCTTTTTTAATAAATATTTTAAAGTATTTGATCCATTATTTACCAAAAGTAAATAAAGAATCCATAAAACCTTGAGGCTTTTTTAATTATTATTTTAAAATATTCAGTCCATAATTTTCCAAAAGAAAATAAAGAATCCCTAACACCTTGAGTCTTTATTAATTAATATTTTAAAGTATTTGATCCATAATTTACCCAAAGTAAATAAAGAATCTCTAAAATCTTTGGGCCTTTTAAATTAATATTTTAAAATATTCAATCCATAATTTTCCAAAAGTAAAAGTAAGTAAGTACGTAAACTGTGAAAGCTAGACCACATTAAATATGCTAATATGCTAATATGATGGATTAAATTCAATAAATTTTATATGCTTTTGTAGAATCCAACAAAAAAATGGATGGCCTAAAAAATCTGTCAAGCCTTGATTGCTTCGCGTTTGATTTAATTTAAATATTTTTATCCATGGACTCGCGTTGAGTGCTTCGGCTACAGATGGCAAAAGGATGAAGATGTTTCGGGGTATGGGAATTGCGTGTGTGTGTGATTTTTGTTGGGGGATTCGGGCCAAGGTGGGAGACATGCACACAGGACGTAGACCAAACAAACAGATTGGGTGTTCGATTTTTGGGGATACATACCTCGACGCGAACCATTTGGGAGCTGAGCTCGCTGGCGGCATCCACCTTGAAGAGGCACTGGGGCCGCAGCTCGGTGAATTTGAATAGGAACATGGTGATGACAATGATGCCGAAGAGCACCCACAGGGTGACCTTCTTGTTCCGATATGGCAGTCGCATTTTGGAAGGTAGTGTACGGAAAGTGTCTCAGCTAACTGGTTTTTGATTTTTGGCGGAGATGCCTAGCCTGTGGCTACTAACGGCTGCCTCCAGGTCCCTCCTCCTCTCTGGCTGCTGCTCTGGCTGCTCTGGCTCGACGTTTGCCCAAAGCTTAAATATGTAAATTGGTTTTCTTGAGGTCCTCTCAAAGCGGAGTTGTTTTGCTTTGGCTTTTGCTGTAGTGGCTTGTCCTGTTTGCGGAGGATGTGGTGTGGGCGTGGGCGTGGGTGTGGGTGTGGGTGGGTGTCCTTAAAGTTGGTGCTCCTGATTCGTTGGCGGCTTGGTGGTGCCACCACAATAACTCCGTCTACGGCCACCGCTGTGCTCGTCCTGGTGGTCCTGTTCCGGCTTGTATTCTGCTCTGTGTTCCCGGGTCTTGGTCTCGTTCTCGTTCTGGTCTTGCTGCTGCTCCTGCTTGTGACGTTGATTGCTTTGCATCGCCTCGCCTTTGTTTGCTCCTTTTCGGCCAGCCAGCAGCAGCAGCAACTCGGCGTGGCCAACACAATGCAACGGAATCCTGACAGCTGCTGGACCTGTACCCTTGTTTATCGCGCTAGTCTTCGCCTTCTCTCTTATTGCATTTTTTCCAAATATATATTCAAGTATATATATATAGATCCACGGACTCTGTAACGGAAAAGGCAAAGACTACGTTAAGTAAAGCATATTTGAAAGCTTTTCCACGAATTATTGTGTTTGTGTTTGCCAGCAAAGTTTTTAATGTTCTTGTGTCGAAAGGATATTTGATTAAATTTATCAAGAAGTCTTATTTATACCTATAGAGGTCACAAGACCATCAGTTATTAATGAATTTAACTGGAAATGGGCCAGGTCTGGCAGGGTCTGGGTCTCCTTTCCTTCTCAGGAATCTATTTCGACATTCAAGAAACTGCAACCTGCAACCTGCAGTGCCCGCCACTCGACATTCGACACTCGACTGACTGACTGGCAACCTCAAGTGACTACGCACCTTCTAATGGGTTGGAGTTTTCCTCGCTGGCTTTTCCTTTGGTGTGAGTGCAGTTGCAGTTGCTTTTGCTGCCGATGTTTGCTCAGTTGTTGACGAAGAGCTGCCAGCCCAGCGACTTAATGAGCCGAAATGCACAATAGACGGGGACCAACGTCAGGGATATAAACACGTAATAGCTCCAATCGCCGGTTATTTCCTCCGTCATACCTGCAAATGGGAACGAAACAAGAGACATGAGCATCACTTACAAGAGGGAAACAACAGGGAAAATGCGAGGAAAAATGGAAAAGTGCAAACACTATTCTCCCCTGGATGGCCGCGTTTGATATATTTGATTAGAAATCATCTGCGATACACTCGTTCCTTCGTTCGTTCGTTCGTTCGTTCCTTTTCAATATGACAGATGTATGAACGTGACTCTCAAGGGGGTCTTGGGTGCAAAACTAAAGGGGTCGAGACATTGACATGGACGTGGAGCAGCAGGGGGAAAAGTAAGCGGCTTACACACTCACACACACAAGACATTTACCAGCAGTTTTCCCAGAGTTTTCCTAAGTGCCATATGGCCCACAGTAAATGTCAAAAGATCTATTTGTATCCATGAAATAACAATGAAAGCAAATGCTTTGCTTGCCAAATGCGTTCTTCTTCTCCCATTTTACATGTTATATAAAATAAAAAGGGGGGTTTTTTTGTACGTAAAGTGGTATCAGACAATCCCCAAATTAATATCAACTTGGCCAAGTTTGACTGTAATTGCCAGGCTTCCTCCTCGGGCCATGGAAATCCTCCAAACTAGCAGCAGCCGGGAGCCCGAGTGCATATGAGTTTCAGGCGACATTCGTCACTGGGTTTTCCCTGCGGAGCAGAAAGCAGAAAGCCGGAGGAGGAGTGCAAGTTGGAGGATTGGATGGATAGTGAGTGGCCGTAGCACTCTTGACAACTGCCAACTGCCAAGTCCCCGGCAACTCTCTCAAGTGCGGCCGACGTGTCAGATGCTCGAGTACTTATAATTCCTTTAAATTCTCATTCTCAACTTTCCCAGCTCTCCGACATATGAGCGGACAAGTGGAAGAGCTGAAGGGGATAGACACAGGAGCACAGCCAGCGTACACACAGAGCAGATAGCGAGTGAAAGAGTTGGCCAGGTTAGATGCCAGATAGCAAAGTTGCTCCAAAGAAACACATTCTGTGGCTGGGCAAAGTGCTTTAAAATCATTTAATAAAACATATTAAAAATGCCTAGATTAGTTCTATTAATCAATGAATATTTGAACCGATTTGGCATACATAATCAGAAGCCAAACAAAGCAACGATTTTATTATTTATGGTCTCTGCTGGCGGTCAGTTTCTAAATGGCTTCAATAAAATATAATAACTTGTGACAAGGCAATTGTTATGATAAATATAATTTGTTGCTTAACAAACTTCATGTGACTGCACATGACGTTGAAACTCTTTTTCATATTTTCATATTCATTTTCATTTTCATTTTCATTTACATTAATTCCATTACATTTGCCCCGGACAATATACGAGAGTAAACTTTTGCCATTTCGCAAAAACTTTAATTAATTTAAGATGTCGAATTATTTGTTGGAAAAAGAAGCTGCAACACACACACACACACACACAAACTCATGGAAAGAACTTTCCGCCAATCATTTCCATTTGTGTGTGTGCCTGTGCGTGACGAGTTTTCCACAGCTTTCGTCACTGGGTCGGAAACCTCAGAAACTATTTTCCTTTTGGCCAAGCGAAAACTTTCAAGAAGCTGGCAATTTGTCGACGTTGCCCCGGACTTTCCCCTCTTTTCTTACATTTTTTCCGGGCCTTCCTTGGCCCTTTCTATTTACTATTTTTTCCCCAGGAGTCTGCTACACCTTTGGCTGGCAATTACACATGCACTTTTTCTTCCTGACATCTGATATCCGGGCTCCAAAAATGCACACCAAAATCTAATAAATAAAACTAAGATATAACATTGCAATAATCGGTTTATAAAGTCTTGAGAAAGTGCAAGTGTTGTCTTGGTTATTCGCTTGTTAAAGTGTAATTCGCTTGGTTATTCGCTTTAAGGATTGTAAAAGTGTATCTCGACATCTTGGTTATTGGAATTGAGGCTTGCAAAAGTATTATCCCGGTGTATCTTGATTAATTGTATTAAGGCTCCCTCTCACACATTCACATCAAATTGTAATGTAAATGGTCATCTTAGTATTGCTTCACGTTGTTCTTGTTTTGATCTGGATATTCCTCTACAGTCTGGCGGTCGTAAGACTTTGGTTTGCCGTTCTTCACCAGCTTACGCCACATTATGACAATTAGGCCAAGGAATATGGTAACAACCAAGGTGCCGAATTGGAATTTAGCCGAGCCCAGGTCGGGTCCTACTGAGGGTACCACCGAGTCCACTTCGGGAACCACAGCCTTCATATCGGGAGCGGCGAAGGCTTCGCCAGCAGACAATTCAGGAAGCTCAGCCATTATGGATGTAGATTCGATGTGGATCAGACAGAAGGGACAAGGGTTCACTCTTCACAGTTATCTTGGCTTTGATCACAGTTTTTTCTATGCAAATCTATACCTAATGGGAGATATATATCATTATTATTAGGGAATATGACTTGTAAACAATCTAACATGAATTTTTGCACCGTGTCGTATGTATTTGCACATATGACAGGGAGAGACCCCTCAAGGACCTCTGCCTCTTCTGCTTCCCCGAAATTCCCTGCTTTGCTGCTGCTGCTGCTGCTGCTGCTTCTGCTTTTGGTATGTCGAAAAGTTTTGATATTAAAAAATAAATAAAAAATAGAAATTCCTTTTGGCCATATTTTGTGCATGCTAAAATTGTGGCTTATATATTTACCACCACCATACCCTCCACCCTCCTCCTCCATGGCAGCCGAAAAGTTTTTGGAGCAAAGTTACTAGAGGCCGCATTTCTCCTATTTTTCACTACCTACACTCCCACGCAAATAAGAGAAAGGGGGGGCAAGTTGAATTTTTGTTTGGAGAGGTGCTGCTGCCGTATTTGTTGTTGTTTGTTTTTTTTTTATATATTTTCTTTTTTATTTAACATGTGTGCCTTGTTGTTGGCCAACAAGAAACATTCACACACAGAGCATCGTCGCTCTAGTTTTCTGCCAGCGTTGTTGGTTGTTTGGCTCAAGTGTCGGTTAAGGTCTTGTAAAAATTAATAAGCGTGTAAATTTTATTGTAATGCCACACACACCCAACGCACACAACACACACACACACCCACTCAGTCGCCAGCAGAACGTATTAAATTGTTTATGCATATGACGAGTCTCTCCCCAGTTTATTTGATGGGACTTTGTGCTATTTATTTCCACCAACTGTTCTCCGATGCCTTTGTTCTTCTTATGCTCAACTTAAGCTTAATGGCGTTTTGTTTTTGGTTTTCGGAACTTCCACTTCCGCACAGTGGTTCTGATTCAGCATTCAGGAGAAACTAATCCCCATAATCATATTTTGTGATCATTTCCAGCTTGGTTAACAAGTTCATTTGGGAACAACGATTTAACTAACATCAGTGAATGTTACGTGATTTGTAAACCTATTAAAAACCCAACACACAATAGCTTTCCGAATTGAAATTAATTATTTGTTGGCTTCGTTATGTTCGCTTTCAAATTCAACACCTTGAACTTAAGGGAAACTAAAAGGGTTTAACAAACTTTGACTGCCCAAAATTAAATATTATTTGTCGTACTAGCGAACTTGAGTTTCGTCCCACTGTTCGTGGGGGGATAAAATAGCCTGGCGCTAGTTCACACGCTTGTTGCGCCCACTGTCTCTTCCGTCTTTTGTTTCAGGCGAAAAGCGGGCAAAAAATAGAAAGAAAATCTGCATAAATAATGTTGAGCCACGCTTTCTGCGGGAAGTGTTGATGATTTGATGGAAAATTCCGAAACTAAAGCGCGCAAAGTGCGAAAACAAAACGCTCCAACTTAAGCACAGTTAGAAAGGCGGATGGAAAACTGGGCTGAGGGTGGCAGAGGGTGTGGTGGTGAAAGCCCCCACATCCCACCCACCGAAGCGTGGGCATTCTATTTTTTTAGACGAAACGTGGCTCTCCATATTTCGCTGCCCCACCCCCCACCCCCCAACACCGACGAGAGTTTATTATTTAGCAAACTGACTCCGTGGCGACATTCGGCTCATTTATCAGGCGGAAAGCACGTCACGTCGTGATATTATAAATTACTTCAGACAATATGCAGGCCCCCCCCAGAGTTGTCTTTACTTACTGAAGTGCGGCAGGTTCTGTATACTCTTGAAGGTTCTAAATGCTCTCGAACAAAGTCCGCAGATGGAAAATCTTCAGTCTCAAGCTCACAGCTGGTAAATTTCAATAACTTGTATTCTTTCGGCTTTACTCCCTTTAATGAAATAATTTGAGAAACGAGAATAGAAGAACGTTTGAAATTAGTTGAACTGATGGCTAGATTAAAGTTATTTTCTCACTTTTTTTGTTGAGGTTTTTTTCAGAACAGAAATTAATTTATTAGAACTTTTTTTTGGTCTTATTTCCAGGTTGGTTGGGAACTGAATGAACTATTTTGTAAGGCCAGCATAGAACTAGGCTTGAAGTTAGTTAAACCGATGACTAGATTGAAGTTTTTGTCAGCCAAATTTTAGCCAGGTTTCCTAGAGAAGTGAACGATTATAGGGGTTATTATATGAGAGGATTTCAGCCAAGGCTGGCCTTAAAAAACTATGCAGACCGCAGAATAGAACCCCTCTGTGTGAGTGTGTGGAAAATGTGTTAATTAAAACTTAACGTCTGATCGCGTTACACACGAAACGTCACCGGAACACAGGTGGTGCGGTGCACGTACGAAAAAAGCTGGATAGAAATGCCCGAGAAAGCGGAGATAAAAAACATGTTATAATTCAATTTGTGTTATGTCAACTGCTGTATAAATACAGAGTCTGAAACGGGGCGAAAGGGGGTCTCTCTGGCCACTGTTGCTTCGGCTCCATTCAGCTGTGAAATCATCATCGACAAGTGCATTGACCTTGCCTGCCACAGATTATGAGGTGTATGAGGAGCCCTGGGTGGCCAACAACATGAATGGCAGAGATTTGCAAGGCAACAACATCCCAGATTCTGCTTCTGAATTTGAATATAATTTCCGAAGGCCAACGCATCAGTGCGCACTCCACGTTTATTTGTAATTAACAGCAGCCAGAGCCCGGGGCTTTGAGCAACACAAAATACAATCAAAATCCTTGGGCGAAACGGAAATCTAAGCCTTGATTAAAAACTAAACTAGAAACTGCACTAGGAATGCCTTTAAAGCAACTAGTAACTTGCTCTCCTCACAAAATATCACATTTCGTTGCTACCATCCACTTTCTTGCAGCATTCGCTTGAAAAGTTCGTCGATGCTTCGATAAATTGACAATTAAAACAACAAACCTAATTAACACCCCCAGATGGCTGGCGAACGAAAGAATCGTATGGGGAACAAATGCGCCAAGTCAATGAACCTAAAACTTTTCTGATGACAACAACATAAGCAACAAATGAATGAAATAGAAACAAACAAAAAAAGGCGATGGGGGGAACGCGAGGGAGCTCTTATCGGTGGATCGATTGAAATGCGAGCCTATGCGAGCCTATCGCCAATCAAATGACTTTGACATTGTGAAACAATATAAGCAAATGTTACAATGTACAGAAAATATATAATGGAAACAAACAAAAGTGAGTCGAGAACTCGAAACTGAATTGCATGCAAATTGCCAGCAAGGTTTTCGCTGAGAAAGCGCAATAAACTGATAAGCTAAAAGAGTTTTTATTTCGGTTCAGATTACTTGCACCGAAAAAAAGAGTAATAATTTTTATTACAAGTAATAGTTCCTTAATACATTCAGTAGAATTTAAGTAGTCACCTTTTTGGGTATTATTGATTTCGAATGGAATACTATTAACCCCATTTCGTGGCTTTTATCTCTCAGTGTGTGTCTCTCATGCTTCTTTTGCTCTTCTAATTTAAAGCTTTACATTTAAATATTTTTGTATAAATCATTTTGGCACAGCACAGTGTTGTTAAAACAAAAAGTATATAAGCGATTCAATTCTAAATGAATATGCAGGGAATAACAAAATGGGAAATATAAATATTTTATGGAATATTTCTAGGGAATTCTTTATTATCAACAGAAATAATAAAGCAATAAAAGGGGTTTCTGTTTAATTCATATAAAATAAATTGCCTAAAATGTATGCTCTTTAAATATAACTATCAATTGATTTTAATTTATTTATTTGCATGTCTCTTTGGATGCAACTCTCTTCGCTGGCTTTCTTTCTTCGCCGCTCTTCTACAGAAGCTTTACAAAAGGGCTTACGTGTCCAAGAGAAGAATTTGTGTAAAGGCCATTAAAACTTGGTTTTTTTTTTTCGTTTTTTTTTGTCGGTGGGTAAATCGAAAGCTAACGCGGGCGATGTCAAATGGCCCAACTTTTAATGGAGCCAAGAAGTTTCCTTTTCCTTACCGGCTTTTCCCCGAATTTTCTCATACCTCTCGCCGAGGCAATTTGTGCAATTGCGAAGGGGCTCCGTTTCCTAAAAATACCATAAAAAAAAGAGTCGAAAAAACTTGCTTCCTTTTTTGGAGGCCATCATCAAGAAATTTGATTCTGTTGTATTTCGTTGGCCAGCTCAGAACAAACAGTCAACGTAGCGTGTCGCCCTTTGCATATTTGCCTTAATTTTCATTTTCATATTCAGTTCGTTTTATTTCTTTCCGGCCTTTAATGGGCAGCGATTTGAGTAAATGAGAAAAAATGCTGATAGGCCAAGTTAATATGAATGAATGATGATAAATGCGCAATGTTTTTGTTCATAATTAATTTTTTTACTGTTTCGTTTTTGCTTTTGTTCGGGCTAAAAGTGCCATTAATGAAACGAACAGAGGGGGTCACGTTTTTTTTTTTTTTCGGTCAACAACAAATAGCGGGGGACAATCTGAACAAATGAATTCGAAAATCAACGAATTCAATGCAACTTGGCCCAGAATCAACAGGTTTTCGGGGGTGGCTTTCATTTTTGAGTTCATCCAAGATTGCATAACACTTTTAGAAGATATTATTTAAATAAAAACTCCTAGGAGCTCCTGGAGCAGCGAAGGGCACGCTCAAACAGTTAGATTTCGTGCCCTCTACTGTCCTATACTATTATTTTTATAGTTGCCAACACAGAGGAAAAATCTAGAGTATATTAGAGAGAATATAAAAAAGAATGCTTAAAAAAAAGAGATTGTATTTTGCGTAGACATCCCAGACATTCAGTTACCTAACAACAAATTCAAAACAAATAAATCTATCTAGTATATATTTTAAATGAATATTAAATACACTAAACGGTTTGCAGCGTAAACTAATCAATTACCGCCACACTTATTTCCATTTCAAACACTTTTACGCTTGACATTTATGGAAAATAAATAGTTTAGCTAGGTTTAATATTCAATTCTTCTGTATAAATTGCAAATGTGGATTCAAAACTGAGAAACTAACCAAGTGTGAACATTTTTGTATATAAAAATCCCTCAATTGCCTGACCCCATCCAATTTCGAAGAGGATTCACACCTCAATACCTCTCCATCTGCTGTCATACTGTGGTGCCCATCATAAGGCCTTCGCTTCTCGAGGGTTTCCACATGCAAAGAGGAGGCACAGGGCCCAGGTGAGTGTGACAGAGTTATAGAGTTCGATGCGAACACGTATACCTGGCCGTTCAAGCATGGCAATCTGAGCGTGACGAATAATGATTTTACATCACTCCCATAGAATTCAGAGAGGAAATGTGGGGGGAAACTTTAAAACGAAGACAGTTTTTCTTTGAGAAAAAATAGCAGAGGGAAAAGAGTGTGTGCTTGTGTGTGTGCGTGGATGAATTTGAAATTCGCATTTAGTTGGCTTATTGAGTTTGCATCTGTATCTGTCGTGCTCGTCGCTCTTTTAAAGAAAATCCAAAGACTAATTTCATTTCGAATGCAAAGGGGAGTCCTACAAAAAATTAAGGGAACAGCAGAGACAAATTTGACGAAGGAAAACAGGCCAGAATATAATATAAATTAGCTTGTAATATAATAGTTTGTAAATATAAAACTAGGGTTATATTTCAAGTGTACTTTTCCGTATGTGTCTGTGATATGGGCACATGTAATATGGGCACTTGGACAGCCACACTTTTGGGCCACTTGTTTCTCGAAATTGAAAACCATGAGGCGCATTTAAAGAGATGAAGTGACAACTGGCATACTGATGACAACACACACAGCCCCAGAGGGCAGGCAGGGAGGGGCACTGTAAGTGTGTGGGGATCCTATAAATATAACAAGTGCGAAGAAATATGTACATAAATAAGCCACCAGCGGGTCGTACTGTGTGAGGCAGATGCAGATACAGTGGACACTCTTTTTGGGATAGAATTGCTATTGGTTAATAATTCTAATTCTGATTTTTCTCACATCTCAGTCTTTGAATTTGTTAGCCAATTCATTAGTTGAAGAAATAAGGTGAAAGATGAGTAGAAATTTACCTCAAAGCTTTGAAAATTAATAGACTCAAATAAGTACTTAAAATAATGAAAAGTTCTAATTCCTCTCAGATCTCAATATTTTCATTTGTTTAGTTGGACAAATACTGCGAGAGAAGAGTGCAAATTTACCTCAAAGCCTTGAGTATTAAAAGACTCAAATAAGTACTTAAAAACATATATATTACACAAATATATAGTTCTAAATCAGCGGAGGGCACGAGATCTTACGGTTTGAACAGCAGCTCGGCCAGCTATCTCCGAAAAAAGTTAACGGTAACGTGAGCAAATTGAGCCACGGCGTGCCCTTCGCTGTTCTAAATTATTGAAAGTGTATGTGGAAACAATGAGTGTTTACTTCTTATCTAAAAGATTAGCTAAAGTTCTATATAGCTTAGCTTAAAGAGAAGATTTTCCTATTGCTGTTGAAAAGTGTAGGCTCTTCTGGAAGCCTAAAGACTCTCACTTATATTTTGGTGGGCGGTATCATCATTATTATTATCATACACAACTGATAAGGAGTTCGATTGAATGCAGTTTCTCTTTCAATTAAATAAGGTGTATATATACATTGGTTGCCCTTAGTGGGGCTCCACTGCACCGCTTTTGTTTGCTATCGCTGTTTCAGTCTCTGCCGCTGCTTTTCTGTAATTCTGGATTTCTGGTTTTCAGCATTTTCTGCATTTTCTGCACTTCCAGCAGCTGCGACTAATTGTTGCTTTTGGCGGGGACAAAAACCATGGAAACGGAGCCACAAGAGGAGCCATGAAGAGAGTGGGAATAAACAGGAGTGGCAAATGGGGTTCAAAGGGGCGAAAAAAAGGAACACAGACAGGATGCGAAGGACTTGTTCGCGGACTGACTGTGAAAAGTGCAACAAACTTTTACAAAATAAAGCGAAAATCTAGCCCAAAGGCAACGGGGGGGCGTGGCAAATGATGCGCTTCCTTCTGCAACTTTGCACACACACACACACACACCCATGAAAACAACCGCAGCTGGAGACTCTCCTCACATGTGGAAAAGAGCGCGAAATGCAAAGGAAAAAAAAGGGAACTTCATTGAAATTGAAGCACTCTCATTAGGAAGAACAAAAGTTGCAGGACGAACGAGCAGGACGAGCAGGAGAGCCAATACAGCAAGAGGAGAACTTAAAAAGGGAGCAGCAAAAGTAGAGTTCCGATTTTGATTAAGGCAAAGGAAATAAAGACAAAAAAAGAAGAAGCATATGGAAGTATAATTAAGAAGGAAAGCAGGAGATGGCTTTGAATTCCCTTTGCTCTGGAATCCGAATCTGGTGACGATCTCTTTTCCTGAGAAACTATTTTGCATTACCAATTTAATCAGAATTAAGTTCTAAGAACACTTTTTATGAACAATAAGAATAGCATTACCCAGAAATTATGTAGATTAGACAACGTTCTAAATAAGAACGAATAACGCTGAAGATTCTCATACCGTTCTCTCAGTGCAAAGCCTTTCTTCCGCTGTCTGCGAAGCTCCAATCTTGATCTCTACTGGTGCTTCTTCTGGTGCTTCTGAACACGATTTTACACGTACTTTTAGACAGTTCACACTGGGATTTACAGACTAACACTAGTGCACACGTTGCAAGGGTTACTAGATTCCATTAGAATGTAAGCCCTAATCAAAGACGGCATTCACTTGGCTTGCTTGCAGATAACGGTAATTAAGGGTTATGAAAATACATTAATTAAACGGTATATTTACTTGATTTGTTGTTGTCGCTGCGGCGGGTTCATTAATCATTTTTCCATCCGTGGAAGGCAACAACAAATGCCGCTGGGTCGTCGTCGTTCTCCTCCAGCTCTCCCGGTCTCGTCGCCGCTCTCTCTCTCTCTCTCTCTCTCTCTTATTATTGTTTCTGTTTCGTGTCACCAAAAAAAAAGGAGTTGCTTTGTTGTTATTATGGTGTTTGCACTTGTTGTATTTTATCTTCACACAAACAAACAAACGGGCCGCACACGGGCACAGAGCGCGCTGCACGCCTTCTTCGCAGGAATCGTAAACAAATGCAGGGCACTCGTTCACTCGCACTCCCCCTCTATTGCACACGCACGTCGTTTCGGTGGCGTTTTGCAAAATGTTTCGCGGAAAAAAACAAACTAGCGAAAAACACGTCCGATTTTTGTGAGGGATTTGTACAGAGTGACCGTTCGCGGCAGAATTGTAAATACCATCGATGTTGCCATCGCTACAGTCGAATCAGCGATACATCGATACATTTAGCAATACATCGATACATTCAGCTATACATCAATTAGCTATATAGCTAAACTTTTGGCTAGTAGCTAAATATAAAGCTTTATAGCTAAATAATTGGCTATATAGTAGGGTTGTCAGATATTTAAAAAAACATCGTATCGATGATATTTTTTTTATCATAAAAAATTATAAATAATTTTTAAAATATCACAAAAAAATAACGATATATTTGATATTTTCGATATTTTTTTGTTATACCCTTGTAGGGTATTATAATTGCA
>JAEIIH010013781.1:0-11566 GCA_018904745.1 Drosophila orosa
TCACTAAATTCTTACATTTGTTTCCGTTTTGGCAAAATTATATATACAACGTAATAAAATAAATTAAAGCAAGTCAAACTGTAAAAAGAGGATGTTCATGTAAGAAGGGTATGAACTGATTTTGTTCAGTGTTGTAAAACCACAATACAGATAAATATTTTTAAACAAACCCTAAAACTAATCAAAATATTTTGACAGCTAATTGTCAATCAGAAAAGGACGACATACTAAGTTGCTACAAATCGCATTACAGCCTCGATGCCATTAAATTGAAAAGGGTAACCCGGGCAGAACTCGACTAAACCAAACAGAGACCAGATCCTGATAGTCCTCTTCGGCGAGAACAGACAGACAGTTCAGTTAAATGAAATGCCAGAAAAGGCAGACGGCCATTTTACTCATTCAACTGTCAATTTTGAATAATAGAGCAGCAAAATGGCGCAACAATGACGGTGGGGGGAGAGATCTGAGGCCGCACAAGGACCAAGGACCAAGTACCAGAGGCGGTGACATTTTCTCGTAATTTGTGCAAAAGCCTTTTGACTTCTATTCCCCGACTCTGTCCGGTTTTGGGTTGAAAAAGGGATGTGGGAAAGGGTCGTCCTCAACCCGTAAGCATTTCATTTCAATTTGCTGAACATCATTCACTCATTCAGAGTCCAGACTATTTTTCCCACACCCACCGACACCGTCACTGCCAATGCAAAAAGAAAGTAAAACGAACATGGAAAAAGTTTCTTGCAATTGAAGCTCCATTTTCTAATATCGTTGTAAGTATTATTATTATCATTTCCGCTGCTCGAACCGTTTGAATGAAAAGTTAATTGAAATCAAAGTAATGGCCACTGCCTGACAGAGTCAAGGACCCAAGGACCCCAGGACCTTATCAGTTGGCCCAACAAATGTAAAATAAATGGGAAATTTGTTAAAAGCATCGCATTGAATTGCATTTTTCAAGTGCTAATGGCGGCGTTAATGAAATGGGTTCTCCTCCGGCCCCTTCTCCTTTTTGTTTCCTTTATCTTTGGGTCCTTTTCGAAAGCAATTTCATTAGCACTTTACATTTGCCTTCCAACTGAGTCAAAATCAAATCTAATGAGATCGAACACCACTTCAATAAACTAATGAAATCATTGTTGATCTACAAGGAGCCACTGAGGATTGTTTGTTTAACCTATTTAGTTTTAATGGTTTGGTAAATATGGAAAAATCTATAAGGTTATTAGGGATAATTACTCATTTTCAGAATGATTGTTAAATGGTTTATTTAGAAAATAAATCGTTGTTACTCAGGGAACTCTGTAACTCCCTACACTACACTAAATAATGTTTTCATCCAAGGACTTGGATTTCCAATCACATATCCCCCAACTTATTAGCCATTTTTTTAACTATTCTCTATTTTTTCTGCTCTTTTTCTCTTTGACAGATGCACCATCCCATTCAGATGAAGCCGGCGGATAGTGAGAACAGAAATGGTAAGTTTCTCTCTTTAGATACTCGTGTATCCTTTCGGGGCATATTGGCCCTTGCCTACGCCTCGTTCCCTCCTCCTGCTGCGGCTGTCTGTCTTTCTCTCCTGGCACTTGATTGCCTGTTCCCGCTTTTTTCCTGCAGTGTATGTGTGTGAGAGCCTTCGGGCTTAATCACAAGCTGGCATCAAGGAGATGAGGGGTGTAGTGTCTGTATTTGATTACACAAAACAAAGCAGGCAAAAGAATTCGAGGTTCGAACAGGGAATGCGGCAATGAAAATGAATAATGCTCAAACTGACAGGACGAGTGAAAAAATAGAAGAGGAAAACTTACAGAAGAGGAGCAGGAAGGGGGCGACTAACTGGCAACAGTCCTGGGTATTAGTTGGATTGTGTGAGACCAATAAATCGATTAGGATATGTGCTGAAAAGAACAGGGGAAAAACCATTGACGTCGTTCGGGCAAGAAGTTTCCACAAAAAAAAAGTGAGTAGCAATGAAATATTACTCTCGAAAGCAAAGAGGTTTAAACTCAAAATGCTGAAGAAATAAATGCGATTAGTCTTGTTAAATTTCTTTGAAAATGTGTAAGGAAGTTTTCAGGGATAGTTACAAATTAAATAGTTAATGTTACCCTGAGAAATATACTTTATAAATCCAGGAAAATGTTTTAAAATATAATTTTAAATACAATTAATTAATTGGCAAGGAGTTCAGCAATCAGGCACGTTGACAGCTCACGCCTCTCCTTGCTTCTTTGTTCACTGCAGCATACAAATCGGAAAATCGTTATTGTGTCTTTTGCCTATCGTAGAAATCGGAAAGCGATTGCCCTGCATGTCCTTCTTCTGTCTCCTTCTTGCCCTCCACTTATGCCCTGCGTTTCCGCTTCCGTTTTAACGTAACTGCGTGTGTGAGGGACCCCTGGCATTTCTTGTTGTCTTTGGACTGACTCGAGTGCAGCGGAAATGTTTAGGGCATCGTTCGCATTCACATCGATGTCCATCGATTGTTGTTCCCTTTTGTGTTTTCCCGTTTTCCCCCCTTACATAATTGCTTTCCTTGGTTTTCCCTTGTTGTGTACAAGTGGCCCAAGGGGGCAACTACCTTGGGTTAGGGATGGGAGAAAAGTGATACTATCGTAACTATTTTCATACTTATTTCATACGTGTTGAAAAATGTAAATTTAATTTAAATAAATTGACTCATTATTCTATAATAAGTAGTTCTCTTACAAATATTTCCAATAAAAACATATTTTAATTTTCTCTAAATCTCCGGCTGATCCAAACCATTTGAAAATCTTTTAGCTGTATTTCTGTAGGTTATTTCTTCGATTGCGTCAAATATGTGTGGTGTACGCGTGACAAAAATAAATCACAAAATTAAAAATACGTAACACCGAAATTTTATGGTAAATTAACGAAAAATTGGCACCCAGCTGAGCGAGCATCGTGCTCTCAGTTCTCAACGCATCAGTCGGTTTGTGTTTGGTTTCGTCGATTTAATAAACGAGAATATTAACAAATAACGCCACCAAAAATCTAAATGAATGAGGTGTGTGTGTTTTGCAGGCCAGAAGTGTCCGCTGTTCAATTTTGGGCGGACAGTGTCCGAATGTCAAAGTATTGTCAAAATGCAGTCATTTGTGATTTCGCCTCAGTTTATCAGGAAATTAATTGCCGAAGCCAGCGAAAGAGAAGCCACAGAATAATAAACTCGGAAAATTGTTTATTTTTAAAATGAGGAATATTAAATGCTCTTACAAACTGTTTTTAGAATTTAGTGAACGTGTTTTAAATATATTTTTATTTCATCTAACAAGAGACTTAGTAAGTAGTATTTTATTAAGTAAGTGCAACATTTTTTTTATATGTTAAAAAGATTTTTGTATATTTTTCAATAGTAATTGTTTTTTATGATATTTAATTAGTCTTGTCTTGATTAATTAATAAAAAAGTCATTTTTTTACAAGCGCAAATATATTTTTAAGAAAAAATCATACAATTTTTGTGGTCTACTATTTTAAAGTATATTAAAAATGTTTACACATTAATTTGAAGCTAAATTTTAGATGTAAAATTATAATTATGCCCATTTCAGATAGTGTATTGAGCAAAAAACAAATGCCAAACATTTTCAAATGCCACACAAATTTTGCAAATGCAACAAGTGCAAGATTCGCCTTAGTACACACACAAAACACACACAACATTCAGCGCCCACCGCCCCTTTTTCGCCATCTCTGTCTGGCACTCGTTATATCCTAGCCCCGTCTCCCTTCCACGTGCGTGTTTTGTGCGAAATGTTTTGGCGACACTTGACAAAATGCCAGAAATTCTAAATACTTTTAGCTGCCGTTTGTCGTCGACGTTGTTGCTGTCCGCCTTTTTAGCCTGCCCTTTTGTCTTGGCTTAGTTGCTCCGTTCTCTCGGCTGAGGACGTCTTTTTGCAGCCGTCTCTCTCTGCTGCCGTCCATCGATTGT
The DNA here is from genome assembly GCA_018904745.1 of Drosophila orosa. Lineage (NCBI taxonomy): Eukaryota > Metazoa > Arthropoda > Insecta > Diptera > Drosophilidae > Drosophila > Drosophila orosa. The sequence goes on from JAEIIH010013781.1 coordinate 3,961, forward strand.
TGCCCTCTCTGTCGTCCGTTTTAGCCATAGGAAATCACCTCAGATTAATGAGATGCGAGCAAAATGCAACTAGATATAGATATATACGCTCGTACGCTAGAATTTATTTATGAACACAATTTTATTTGTACGCCTGTTGGCTTTCAAATTAATGGGTTTATTAATTTGCGAATTGTCAGGCGCTGACAGCGTCGAATCAATTTCAAAACACAGCTTGACTTAAAGAATGCGAAAGGAAATTAATTAAATAAATGAAATGTATCTTTGACACACAAAACTAGAGAACTTTAAGGGTTCAAGAAAAATATTAAAAATTAAATCTACCAACAAACAATCATTTTAATACTAAGCCCAGTCATTATTTAATTAAAATTGACACACATAAAATGAGCAACAATGACAAGAAGATAATTAATATATTTTTTGTCACTTCAGCATCCGTGAGATTCTTAGGGAGCTTGGAATTTAAATGAATGCCCCTCTGGCGGTATTATCTTCAGATCTGAGAATGCATTTTCATGTTTGCAATTTTCAGCCCGCAGTTGTGTGTGACCCGGTATCTGCCAGATACTCAGATACTCAGATACGCGCTTGCTGGTCGCATTAGCACACTTTTCGATTCAATTATAAAACGTTCTGCGGGCCTGGCCAGCGAAAACAAAGCGCTTTTCTATGTTCGGCGAGTTGAGCAGCGAGGCTTTCAAAGACCGTTCTTCAATTGATTTTCTCGAAGCCTGCACAGCCAGAAAAATATTAGATAAAAACGATGATGAAAGATGATTAAGATCGACACATAGATACAGATTCTAGTTTGTAGTAGCGTTTTCTTCTATCCATTTAAGAGTTACATTACTTTTTTCCACTGTGTGCTTGACGTGATCGCTTGCTTAGCCAGATATAGAGATATAGATATAGATACACTCAACGCAACTGAAAGATACTTTGTATCTGTATCTGCGATGGCTCGTTTTTTGTAGCTCAGATGTTAATTGCTCGCGTCTCGAAACCTTTTAGGTCGTCGCGATCTTGTCAAGTGAGCACACACAACTTTGACTTGGCATTAAATGTGTTAGAAGATCTCCAACCTGGGATGGGTTGCACATGGGGCGTGTGACTGGGGGACGGCGAACGGCGGGGCGGTGTTACATGCGGGGCAACTTGTTTAGTGAGACGTGAGAAGGAGCTAAATGCTTGGTGATTTATGTAATGACATTGCAGTTGAAGCAATAAACTTTTTTAAATATAGTTTTTTTGTGTTATGAATAGCCCAAGTTATGGTCATTTAAACTAAAGTCAAGATAAACGGAAGTAGTAGCTTATAGAGGAGTATAGATACTTTTAAGACTAACAATATATCAAAAATACCACAAGTTCTTGATTTTATATTTAAAAATTAATATTATGCATAATATTTTTAAAGTTTTGCCAATTCCACTAATAAGTGAAATTCAATCAATCATTCCACATCCAAGTTTCAATCACGTATCAGAAATTCGCTCCACGAGCAGGAAAATCGCTGAGTCAACCCGGCACTAATCCGAAAGAGAGAGCCTTACCCTCAAAGAGAGAGAGGGAAGCAGCTATCCGAGAGAGAGAGAGAGAGAGAGCTCATATATAGTGTCAACCGATGATGACTCCGCAAGCAAACATAAATAAACAAACAGCTAAAGGCAGGCAACGAGCGTGGCTAATTAGCTTTCTGGCGAGCGAGCCACAAGTGTCCGGAACAGCTGTTCCACAAGAAAGAGAAAGAGAGAGAGAGAGAGGGAGAGATCTTCCATAGGAAAGAGAGGGAACTAAACCGAGAGAGAGAGCCGGCATGTGCCGCCACAACGTTGCCAGCTTTGAAATAATTTCAAAAGTGCAGCGCAATTGATCGGCGGGGCGAAGTGCCCGCGGGCTTTTGACTTTGCCGTTCAGTCTTCACGCGGGACTCTCTTCAGTCAGCCGGTCGATCGTGGATCGTGGATCGTTGATCGCACTATAGATTGTCGATCGTTATTCGCTATTCGTTAGTCGCGCACCACTGGTGTATCCGCTAGATACGTGCTGTAGTTGTCGCCAGTTGTCATTCATTCGCGGCACGTATCCGTATCTGTGTATCGTATCGTGGTTGGTCTCCGCCTCTAAATGATATAAATGAAATTCTTTAAATTAAATAAATCTTCGTTGCCTTAATTGAAAAACGAAACCGTTGACCGCCACGCAGTGTATCCCTCGAACTTCACAATATTGATAAACTGTATTGGCTCAGCCAATTGATTGAAATATTTCTAGCAATATATAATTAATCATGGTTGGTTCAGTAATTGGGAAAACTATTTGGAAACTGACAACTGTGTGCGGTGTGGCAACAAATTGTTAATAACAACTGCAATTGGTTGCAAGAAATCAATGAATATTGTGCTTAATTATATTAGACAAATTGTGAAATGTGTACAATTATGATTGTGACTTCAAAGATCCCTTGAAAGGGGTCTAAATTAGAAACCAAAAATAATAACTAAAGTATGGGAGTGAATTTTTGATCGCAATATTTTGAAAAATTACCTTTTTAAAAAACATTATACATAATATTTTAGATATTTCCCGATTAAACAGATTTTAGAAGGTTTCTTGGTTTTATACATATTTTATTTAAACAAATACTGCAAACCGGTCAATACAAACTATTTAAAATATTCAAAATGTCCCAAATAAAAGTGACCAAAGAATATATTAAATTCCGCATTCTCTTGAAAATTCCCCCAGCTATACATTCAAGAATTTTCACATACATAATTCAAAATTTAGCCAACATTAAGTTAATAGGTTTGGGAAATCTACCGCAAAGAAATCCGGAAAATATCGGGGCTAGCATACGTTGTACATATTTCAATTTCGATTTCAACGGGGGACGAAAATAAATGCCATTAAAACATTAATTTCCTATGCCAGAAGAACAGCAGAAGCTCCCGCAGCTCATTGGATTGGATTTGTCATGCCGTGTGGCAATTGCCAAAAAGTAAACACCGACAATATTTGACAACAAAAAAGACAAAACGCGAACGAAACTGACAACGAGCCAAAGCGAATAATTAAATGCAAAAGGAGCAAAAAGGCAAAAAGCCGAAACGGCTAAGCAAATAATAATCTTGGCTTGCAGCTTGAGTCATTCTCCGCCGGCTTCTCCCAGATTCTCTTCGTAGTTTCGCGGCATCTCTCCCTCACTCTTGGCTGTCTCCAGCGAACCGGCTGCGGTCTCAACCAGTTTTCAATTCATTTCCATTATTATTATTATTTTTTGCGCAAAGAAATTAGCTTTGTCTCTGTTTATATAAGTCAAGTCAGCTGTTTAGTGTTTTTGTTTGCAGTTTGTTTTGCTTTGAATCTCCTATCTGTATCGTTGGATCAACTCTTGGAAATTCCACAGAAATCGGGGAAATTTTCCTGGGTTGCGTGTGGAAAGTGCGTTGCATTCTGTGTTGCAATTGCCGTTGCATTTTCGCAGTGCCATTTTCTAGTTGCAATTGCAGTTTGTCATGAGTGTGTGCCACCAGACATTTCTTACGCTTGACGAGCGGTAATTGAAATATGTGAATAATTGCTAGATTTGTGAGCCAAAATGGCCAGGGGCCTGAAGGGACCGAGAAAGAGAGATTGATGGGAAAGCCGGGAAGATGAAAAATCACTCAACACGCACTTGGCTCACAGATGCACAGAGATGTGGCCCAAAAGCAGATTGATCTGGCCAGCATTTAGCGTCTCTCTGGAACGCGTTTTTATGGGCCATTTGAAACGAGTGCAAAACCAGTTAACTACTTAAGAGCTCTAGCATGCTTTAATTTTTTGTACGCAAGACATTTATTGAGCAATTAAGACTTGGCCACTATCTCTAGAGACATTATAAAGTCATAATAGTTGAAGGAAAGATTTTGTTAAAACTTTGAGATTGATATGTATTTCAAATTGTATTTATAAAGCTTTTCTTATATATACAAAAAAGTACTTTAATTATTTAATCTCTGCTTCCTGAAGTCACACAACTTGACTCCTTCTTGGTCATTTATTTCATAATTGATAAACTCCTCATTCAATCACTTACTGTAGTATTTCTCAAGCAATGCACATTGCACAAAAACCCTTTGCCTTTGCAGATTTGCAGAATGAATTGCAATCTACCTAGACAATTGTCATTGTTTTGGACTGTTAGAATTATGCATATTTTCATGGACCTTTGTTGCCGTTGCAGTGGCGGACACAATGGACCGGCAAGTTCTTCATTGGTCCTCCAATTAGGTGTAGACAATGATGGGAAACACAAAATAAAAGTACTGTCGAGAACGACATTGTGCAACGTTCGAAGTTCTTGGCAGACAGTCGAGCCAAGAGAGAGACAAGCGGAGACAACAATTAATTGATGAAATCACGCACGCCCAGAGCGGGCGAGAAGGGGTTATAAATTCTATGGAAATGGGGGGAATGTGACAACCGATTCCATGATGACTTCTGATGGACAAATACGGCTAACGGGCTCTATAACCCAAAAGAACGAACAAAAACCGAAGGGAGAAGCAGAAGGCAGATACTGGCTACGCGTTTTGCATACTAACAGATACAAACCGTATTATGTATGCCCTGCAGTTGTGCCGGCTTTTATGGCCATCTTTCACTCCAATTGTGGACGTCAGCCGACGATCCTTTGCCGAGCTTTTATTATTATTATTGCTGCTGCTGCTGCTGCTGCTGCTGCTGTTGCCTCCCTTCAATCAGGGAATTTTAATTATTATTTTCAATTATCGAAAATGGCCTGGTGCGTCTGTTCTTTTCAAGTGTTTCGTCTCCCCACCATTGTATCTGCATCTGTATCTCCGTAATTAGGGGGCGTATTGTTTTATAATTCCACCAACCCTCTCTCGCTCTTCCAGCACTTGTTGCGGCGGCATATGGCTTGGTTTTGGTTTTGTTTTCCATTCGGTTTTAATTAAATTTACCATTCGCAGAGCCACAGATAAGAAGGGCCATCAGTGGCGCCATTCGACATATCTCTAGAAGATATACTCATATTCTAGATATATTTCCTGAGCATCGATTCCATATTTATTGTAAATATATTTCTACAAGGGTCAGCTGACCACAAGTGTTTACAATTTTCTGCTGAATTATGATCCAGCTTTTAGCTCTGAACTGTTAACTGATAAGTCAAACAACTGCCGTGAATGTGACGGACTGTCACTGACTGCTGGCTGGCTGGCTGGCTGCTGAAATGCGAAACGAAAATAAACAAAAACCCAGAACCCCAAGCCGAAGGCCTCTTTCAGGTAGAGGAATACGAGTGTTTATGGAAATATTTAAGAATTTATATATGCGACTTGAACGTGTCACATATGCAACTGAGAAAGGGGAAACCAGCCTCTGAAAGCCGGATTTAAGTTGGAGATAAGAGGAAGTATCTTATGGCTTGTTTTTCACACTACTCTAAAGGAAATTGAAATTGAAGATCAGGAATCATAGAGACCTAGCTTGATTTTAGGCATTCATTTCTTCCCCAAACAACTCTTACACCTTTTCTAGAATCGCTTTTTCAAACAATCATTGAATCCCCATAGTTTTCCCATTTTCCAAGCCAGCACGCGTTTCTTATTGCCATTTTGACACAAAGCCGAATGGCAGCGGCAATAATGATAATATTTTTTTCCTATTTGTATTCGAACTATTCGCTTCTGTTGCCGTTGCCTTTGCCGTTGCCGTTGACGTCGCCATGCGGGGCTCATCGTGAACTGAGTACCGAGTACTGAGCACACAATGGCTAAAGTACATACGCGATACAACTACAACTATAGAGTGTAGCAACAACAAAAATCAAGTAAAATAAACCGCAGAACGAAGCGCAAAAACGGCAGCGAAAAAATAAGCGTCGCCAGCAGTTTGTCACTCAATCGCCCAGACATCAGTCGCGTTTTCGGATCGACTGCGGAAAAAATATACCAAAAAAAAAAAAAAAACCCTGAACAAATCGTCGAAATTCCCCCCGGGTCTAGTATCTAACAGATACTCTCAAATCGGAGACGTGTTGGGTAGAAAATAAGAGCGATCTGTGGAGTTACTTCGGAAAAGCGCGCTTGCGCATGTCAAAGCTAAAGTTCAAGACGTGTGTTTGTGATCGATTCCCAGGTATTCATCGGATACAAAGATACTCGGCCCGAGTTGCAGTCAGTGAAAAATCGAAAAGAATACGCAAATTCAGCGCTTTATTTTTCGAATGTGTGTAAATGAGGCTTTGAAATGCACATAGAATTTAAATAATTAGCGTACGATAAGAACTTTGCTTGGGTAGTTGCTAGAAAGTACAGTGAGGACTGTTTAATGGGGAATATAGTCGAATAAAACATAAAAATCTGCGTATTCGGAAACATTATTAAACACATTTTCTATGGTAAAATGATCCTAGAAATCTGTTTACAAAAAAACAAAAACAGAAAATATTATATCCTATAAACACAGTAAATATTTCATTAAAAATTTTCCTATTTAATATTATGCAACTGGTTATCATTATGGAAAACTCTTGGGTCAAACAACCTGTCTTCAGATTTATTTTTCCTAAAATATTAGTGATAAATATTATTTTCTTCAAATCACATATCGATTTTAAATTTAATCTCGTTTTCTCTGCCTGCTATTATCCACTGCTGCTATATATATCATGAACTTGTTGCCTAACTTTATTTACCTGTGAAAATAATCGAAAATAATTGAATTCGCTGTGAATACAGAACAGCTGATGATGGGCGGCTCTAAGGGGAAGTTCTACAAAAAAAAAATGCTAGGGGGTAAGGGTTCGGGGTTTGGCACAACCAATATATACATATACATTTATATATTTAAGTTGGCAAATATAACAGACAAAAGGCGATTTCCGATCCAATTGGCGTTCCGGTCGAGTGACTCGAGTGTGTGAGCTTGGAACAAGGTGTGCCATACGCCGGGCCATATAAATAGCCTTCATCCGCGGCTGTCGATGAGCTCTGCCCTCCTCTGGCAACATTCGTCGTCACCTCAACGCCCTCGTCACCATCTCGTCAACCTCTCACCGGCAAGGTCAACCTTCAGACCTTAGCTCAGCATCCCATTTAGCTGAATAAACTATATCTCTATAAATATATATTCAAGAGCCCGCAACATCTGGGCAAATACCAGCAAGTGAAAATCCCCAAGAGAACAAGTGTTTTCGGATCATTGTAATCCCACATCTTCCACTCACGTAATCATTTTTGAAACGAAAATGAATCATTGGAATGGGAGAAATGGGAAGAAAATGGTCCCTCGGTAAATAATCACTCAAAGACGGCGAACGACGAACGAAGTCAACAAACGGAAATTGTCAGCTGTCAAATTTTCTTTAGCTTTTCATTTTTGAGGAGCCTCACACGAGGAAAAAAATAAAAGGCACTGAGTGCAGGTCGTATTAAATACAAAATGTCAACGGCTCGTCAAGAGCCCGAGAAAGAAGAATTTCGTTTTCAAGGAACTTGAAAATATTTAAATAAATTGAAAAGTAGGCAGAGCTTAGGAGATTTGTGAGATCAATTTGTCCGCTAATACTATTCTGGTGACATATTTACTA
>JAEIIH010013808.1:0-17847 GCA_018904745.1 Drosophila orosa
GGTTACACATTTTTTAAGGCTTCTAAATAAATATTTATACTACCTTTAGGTAGAATATCTTCCTCTAAGAAAATTAATTATTATAACACAGCAAAATTCTTAAAACTATATTTACTTCTTTTCAAAGTAAATCTCTCCATTACCTCCCCTTGTTTTAAGCCATCTCCCCAGTTTCTAGGTCATTGTCTGCTCTGGAGGCCATTCCATTTTGGGTTTTTCGCCAATTCCTAGAAGGGCATGGCCGGCTCGAGTAATGAGAATTGAGGAATTGCCGCTGGCTGGCTGCATTTTGAAGACACTTAAAAGGCTCGGGTTTTTTTGTTTTAGGTTTTTGTTTAGTTCTTGCCACATTTTGATTGCATCAATAAAAAAGTCAACGCTGTGTCCGCCTGGTTCTTTAATGAGCGAAGCGTTGTGGCTGGTGGTGGAAAGTGCTCCGCAGTCCACCGTCCCCTGGATTGACAATGGAAATGAGGTACCAAGTGGCCACTACTAGCCGGCAGAAACTGGTGGTTTTATTTATAGCATCTCCTAAGCGTTGCCATTAAAGTTCCTCCTTCTCAGGGTCTCCGGAATGGGGTTGGGGTTGGGGTTGGAATGGGGGTTTTGGGTTCTCTGCTGGGATCGGGGTTTTGGCGGGCAGCCCAATGCCAATTAATTGGTGGCTGTCTTTGGCCAAAACGCTGAGGATGAGAATGGGAATGAGGATGAGGCAGCTGCTGCAGCTAGGCGATGTCTGGAAGCCCTGATGAGAGGCGCCAAAGTGCCAACACCCCATGCCCAGGAATATGGCCTTATGCTTTTACACAGAGAAAGAAGAATTACTTTGAATATAAATAATAATAATAATCATCATGATAAAGTATTAAATTGATAATAGAGTATGAATATTCTAAAGCTATGAGGAAACATGAAAAGAACTCGAGAAATCATGGAAAATGTAGTTTTATTATTTTGTTACTCAAAGTACAAAGCATATAAGAATGTTTTTATGATTTCCCCCTTTTTTTCTGGTGCAACATTCCTGTCAGAACTCCCCTCTCCCCCGTCCCCTTCCATCCTGCAGAGCCGTACTAATTAATAATAATAAAACACACGAACGCCAAGCAGGAAGACGCGGCTTTGGCTCAGGGGGTTTGGTTCTGGCCAAGATTCCTGCTCTTCTTGGCCCAGCCAAACCGAACCGAACTAAGCCAACTTGCGTTGCCTGCCGGCGTTTATTTTTAGACAATAAACCGAGGATGCACTCGGGCATCGGGAACGACGGAGCAACAGGCAAGAGGCAACAGCAACTAATGGTAATGAGCTGCAAGCTATTTACAGTTCGGCTGCGGCCTTGCTGCCTGCCACTCGGCCTCAAAGCCACCCATCTCTCCGGAACCCCACATCCCGCAGCATCCATATTTATGGGCCAGCATCAATCTGACTTAATGCTTGTGCGGCTTGATTAGCATGTCGATGAGCTTGAGGAAGCTCCAATCTCCAAGGCGGAGGAGCAGGTGGCTCTGGCAGTGTGAGTCAGGCGGATGAAGGGGAATGGGTACTGGGGAGTGGGGAGTGAGTACAACCCCCAAAACACTCGTTGAATGGCCTTCAACGTCCTTGGCTGTACATTTTATTGAACTTGTGTATAATTATAATTTATTTGCTTATTATCGAGTCTCGATTGTGGCTGCCGTTGTGTTGTTGCTACCACAACTCACGTTTCTGTGCTCGCCAAATATTATAATTTATGTGAATTTATAGCGATGTGAATCTCACCGAGAGCCCCCAGATAGACTCGTCTCTGTGTCTGAAGCCTCGGCAACGTCTACGTCTATTAGCAAACAATTTGTATTGTCTAAGAGTTAATCATTTATAGCGTCATCGATTTATTTTTAAACAATATTATTAACGCCTTAGCATATTATTTCATTTATTATGTAAAAATGCGTATTATGTTAATTCCAATTGTTTGTTTACCATCGTTTTTTATTTCTGTTAATGTTATAAACAAAAACAAGTTCTTGGTGCGTTCTTAGGAGCTATTTTTGACAGGAACAAGCTCACAAATATTGGTCAAATTTTAAGCCAGAGGAAAACAAAGATTTACCATATAAATTGTTACTGGTTTTTCGGCACCTCTTCACTTATTAAAGTAGAATAAAATGCTTAATAAGTTAGTCATGTTTTTTGTAGTTGTTTCTAAACAAATTAGTCAGGGTTTTAGAATGCCAATTAACATATCGATCTTTGTTACTCTTTGACAAAATTTTTAAATTATTTAAGTTTTTATTGTTATTTGATTTTGGCCTGGAAAATAAGTTGAAAAACACAGCTTATTTCATCGATCTATATTTTTTTAATACACATAGTCAGTTAAATGGCATTACATTATAGCGGAAAAAGTAATTCTTATAAAAATGTAGCTGGTTTAACAATTTCTGTAACTCAAATACGAAAAATAGTTAATAATTTATAATGTTTAACTTGTAAAGTTTTAAGCCAAACTTTATGACAAAAATTATGTTAAAATCTTTATATTTTTGTTTACTAGCCATAAGCAAAGACATACCTTTCCCATTACTGACTGGGCTCAGCCAGATGGCCCCCGGACAGGTAAGATAGGCAAATCAGCATGCAAAACAATGCAGTATTCGAAAAAAATATTTAAATAAAGTAAAAAGTAAATTCGGAGAAGAGCCCGCAAAAGACTTGAAAAAGACTTTGTGCTGATTCTGGCAGAGCGAAAATCAAAAAGTCATCATTTGCCACGCGAAACCGAATCGCGCGATCCGCCAGACCCTCACTCTGAGTGTGAGTGTGAGTGTGAGTGTGCCTAATGAGTATTCAATTGATGCAGAAAACCAAAGACCGTCCGTCCGCGGCCATAAATGGCCATTTGAGAGACGTTACAGTTCGATCGATCGGACGTCAGATCCGAGATTCGATTAGGAGAAGAGTAGGGAGCGAAAAGCCCGGAGAACTGCGGGCACTTCACAAGATCTCTGGGGATCGAACCAAAATAAAACAAAAAAAAAATTAGAAAGAAGTGCGTCCAGGGAATCGGGGTCAATAGGAAATGAAAAGTGAAATTTTATGCCCAAAGCTCTCCGCCACGGTGTTTTTCGCCTTTTGTTGTATACACCACAATGTGTGTTTTTTGATTTTCGATTTTCGTTTTTCTAATTTTGTTTTGCGGCCAAAGGAACTTGCAATTTAAATATCATTAAATTCTGGGTTAAGCCTTTGTGCCGTCCACTTGAAAATTGCCACCGTATAATCAGTTTTTGACAGCCATCGTCGATTCAGCCGCAAGCCAAATTGGCAACGCGGATCGCCTGGGGAAGGGTAGACATGGCGACACTCTGTCGTCGTCGTCGACACCCAGTGGCACCTACGTACACTCAATGGCTGTTTAATCAGGTGAGAATTGTTCAGAGGTTGGCGAAAGAAGAGAAATTATTGGCCAAAATAAGAAGGTCAAAAGCTGGACAGAATCTGCCCCTGAAATGGGAACATAAAGGTTGTAAATAAATTAAACATAGGTAAAATCTTTTATAGTTTTATAGATCATCATCATATAGATCATTTTATAGATAATTTAAACAAATTCCTGATTATTAATTTAAACAATTAAACGTTAAACGGCATATCCATAGAAAATAGTAATAAATTCCCAATGAATCCGCAGATCAAATCTAATAAGCTTAATAATAATCTTATGAGTCCTTTTAAAGACCCTTTTCCAGGGTGGCCCGCATGGCCCTTAGCATCTCCGGCAGCTGTGCCACATGGCTGTCCACACAGTCGATGGAACAGCGCTCCAGGTGGATTTCCTCATTCCCGCAAAGGCGACACTGACGCATGCAGCCCTCCAGGCGATTCTCGAACTCGGAGAGTTCCTGTTGCACATAGCAGCGGGCTCGGGTCAAAGGAAACTGGCAGCGGTCCACGCAACGCTGCACTGCATCCGCACTGGCATCCGGACTCGAGCAGCAGGCAGTGGCACAGGCATGCATCTCGATCTGCAGTCCACGGAGATAGTCCCGATCAAGATCGTCCATGGCATTGAGCATGGCATTATCGATCCTCTCGCGCTGCTCCTCCAGACTCGGATTGTCGTCGGTCATTATGGAATTAATATATATTTTATTATTTGTATTTATTCGTTGAGTTAGGCTTTGTTCTGTATAGGAACTATTTTGAATGAAAGAATATAACTTTTTTGGCTACAAATACCATGGCAATGCGACCAGCATAACTTCAAGATGCAGCATTCAGTGAGGCTTGAAATACCTTTCAAGATGCATACCTCCCCGGACAGGGCACCTGTTCCACGAGGTAAATAGCTGTGACGGTAAGCAATAAAACTTAATAACTATTAATTATGCATGTTTTGAGTAATTTGCAAATTCAGAAAAATAAATAAATTTAAAAACTAGCCAAACGCTTGTCAATGGCCCAGCGATATAATCAATTAGCACGACTTATGCTGCACTTGGCAACTGGCACCATAGCTCGGCTCGGCTCCTCGGATCCATGTCCAAGTGGCCAAGTACTTGTATTAGCCTCCAGCGTGAATCATCCGCGGAACACAGAGTTCGTGCCAAACGAGACCTTCTGCATATTGAGACAAAAAATAAACAAACAACAAGAGTGGAAGAAAAAAAAGAAAACCCCGAAAGGCAGTAAACCTTAAGTTCGTCGCAATTAAAAGGGCGAATAGAGCTCTGAGTGCGTGTACCTTTGGGCCGGGCCATTAAAGAGGCAACTGAAAATAACGAGCCAATAAAAGCATCTCCCACAGCCACAGGTGAGCGGACGCAGGTGGGGATGGCTGCTAGAGGAGGTGGAGGTGCCGATTTCTGATTTCTGATTTCCGACGACTGATGACGCGACAAACAGCTCAACGGCTTGTGTTCCTATCAAACAATTGGGTATTAATTTTAATAAATAATCACCGAGAATGGAAAAAAATAAATAATAATTCGAGTTGTTGTTGCTGCTGCGGTTTTTGCATTGGACGGTTAGATGGCTAGCTGACTTGGGGAGGTTATCAACACACAACACAATGCCTTGACTCATCTTACCTCAACTCGACTCAAACTCATCTCATCACATCACATCTCCCGGCCGAATGGAACATGGAACGCGCTTAAAAACGTATTATGGAAGACGGAAATGAATGCCAGGAAAAAATCGTATATGCGATAAGTATAAGGTATAAGGTTGGTAATATTATATAGAAATACGCAAATAGAAATAGAAAAAGCCATGCATGGTTGTAGGTAAGCAGCTGGCGAAGAATAAATTAAATTTGCGTACGGAACCCGCAAGAATCTCCGCAGAAGAATCTCGGCGCTTGGATTCGTGTTGAGTTTAAATTTAAACCCTGAGCTAAGCCTCTGCGGCATGTCGACCAAATAGATACAGATACAAAGATACAGATACGAAGCTATTTCAAAGATACTCCCCGAGCGAAGAGAGCCGCGAAAGGCGTTATCAGCCTGTTTACTTTCCACCTGGAGAAGCTCCGCTTGGCTCTTCCCGCCTCGCCTCGGCTCGTCTCAAATTACTGACCAAAACAAAGGCAGCAGAGTCTACAAAAACATTACAAAAAAACAAGAGGCAACAAATACAACACGTACCAAATGTTTAAATAAATTTTTGGCAAACAAAAAGGCAAACATTTGCCGGGCAACCGAGGAAGATGATAAATGATGCGCGTGTGCAATTCCCCAGACAAATAGTTTGACTGTTGCCATGTTTTAATAAAGCTTAACTAATTAAACATCCATCCACTCGAGCCGTGTGCGTGTCTTGGTGTAATATAATAGATTTATTAAATTTGTAGTTTGTGTTAAGCAAAACACCCAAGTTCGAGCTCCATTGCACTGAAGATGGCCAGGTTTTTGAACCCTCCGAAGGACGGCAATCGAACCTCTCGGACTCAGAAGTGCTTGGTCAAATTGCTCAGGCAGGGCGAGTTGTTGGTGAACAGATTCGGCAGACTAAAGATGTTTAGGTAGGTGGACAGGAAGGTGGCCAGCAGCCCGAAGACGAGCACACCCATAGTGCAGGACACGTCGCACTCCAGACGGTGCAGCAGCCGCACCAACCGGATCCAGCAGCCGCGCGGCGACATCGGCGGAGCGGTCACCAGCAGCGGCTCCATTTCCAGCTCCACGGGATCATAGTTGAGGTCCAGTGGCAGGCTGCCGTAGCTGGCCTCCGCAGCTATCCGCTGATGCACTCGCTCCATCCGCCGGATGCGACGGTAGAGCAGCGGCGGCAAGATAAAGACCAGTGGTCCGGTTATGGTGCCACCCACAACATCCATCAGAGCATCGAAACTGGGCACAAACTCCGCCACGAGCACCTCCAGAGCCAGCACCAAGGAACGGATCAACATCCGCTTGAAGGAGAGGGCTGTCGAGAAGCGAATAAAATATTTATCATCTTAAGAACCATTTAAAGTGAGTTAGATTAATTACGCTGAAGAGAATATGACGGAACTTATTAATATTCTTTGATCCAGGGACCATTAACTATAAAGTGTATATAAATATTTAAATTGAAGTCTGTTCTCACGCTTTAAATTGATTTTCTGAGGTACCTTACCATACTTTACTATATTTGCTTGTAAAACTTACATTCCGGCAGCTTGAAGTAGTTCTCGATCTGAAGGAACATGGCCGAGCTGGCAACCGTGACGGAGAAGCAGAGCTGAAGGGCCATCAGGATCAGCATTACGTAGAAGGGAACACTGGTGGGCAGAGTTTGCAACAGGTTATCCGCTATCATGGATCCAAACTTATAAGCGGCGATAATGGAGCCAAAGATGGCCACGCTGCAGGTAACTATCGGATAATGTATAAAGATTTCCTTGTTAAGGTTCAGATTTAAAGAAATAATTATAAAACTCACTGGCAATGCCACTGAGAGCCGCCCAAGACACCTGAGACTTTTTCTTCATGTCGATTTGAAGCGTGAGAAGTACGGGATGGATGTCGAACTGGAATGCCAGGATGCTGTAGCTGTTGAGCACGGTCAGGAAGCCAGGTAATTCTGTACAAAAAAAATACCCTTTAATAAAGCTTAAAGAATCTCCAAAAGTATTTAATACGCACCCAAGGAGATGCCTTCGAAGGGAGTTCCAATCGCAGGAGCAGCAAACAGGCAGAACCAAAGCAGCGCCACAATTACAATCATCACACAGACGGCGATAATGGCCAGGCCCCTATTTAGAGAGATATTTATTGACATATTAACTTCCCCGAAAAAACTCCTCTTCCTCTCGAATCGCACCTCATATGCTTCGGACTGCCCAGCCACATGAGGGGACAAATGACCAGGCCCACAATGATGGCCCAGTAGCAGTAGGAGAAGTTGTATTGACCGGCGCTCATGCGCAGCACAACGGCCTCCAGATTCTCGGCGGCCATCACCACACTGGGCACAGCCATGGCGAAAATGCTGAGATCCAGGAGCACGGAGACGAGCAGGCTTACATAGGGACCATAGGCCAGCTCCGCTAGGGCGGCGTAGGGATAGTTACGCTTCTGCTGAATGGAGGGATCGAGCAGCTCGGCCATTGTCCAACACTGAGACAGCAGGAAGGAGGTGTAGATCTGCAGGAAGATGATGGACAGCACCAGCAGGATGCCGAAATAGCCCAGTTTCACCAGCAGTGCAGGCAGCGTGACGAACGGAAAGATGCCGAACAGATCCACCACGTATAGGACGGCGATGAAGAGCGACAGGTTCTCCGGCTCATCCTCGTAGGCACGAAAATGAGGCAGGGCGCTGAACCGGGAGCGTCGCAGAAAGGGCAGCTGGTCGTGCTGATGCGAGGGCGTCAGCTGGACAGGAGGACGCCGCTTGGGCAGAGCAAAGGAAGGTGCTCGCGAGGGACGGGGCGCGGGCTTGGCATTCTGACGACGGAAGAAAAACATTCGCGTTGTGGCCTCCGCCAAGGAAAATGTGCAACTGCAACTGCAACAGCAACAGCAGTTATTCTAAGCCCGAACTAATGGTGGCCACTCTTGCTCGACAAGTTCTCTGACACCCGACACGCAGAGACCAAAGGGAAGCCCTGCAATGTCGCCTGCAATGTCAACGCTCCTCGCCTGAAGTTCAATGCCTTCGCCCTCCGCGCCGTAGAGTGACCCACAAAACCAGGGCGGGTTGTCAACTCGAATAAGTTTATTCTACACATTTACACATAGTATCAACAAATAGCTTCCAGCGCCAGCTCCTGTATCGATCCGTGAGAGATTCGTCTTCCAACTGCCTATAGATTCACCTGGGCAATCTTCTGCTTCTTGGCCTGGCTCTGCGAGAAGGGAAAACGAATGAGTTACTGGGCATAGAAGAACACCAATCTTGATAGTTACCTCCTCTTTGGCATCCGCCTGCATGGTGATGACTTGCACTGCCTGTCCGGGACCAAGGCGCAGCAGTTTCGAGCCTCGCGGCGTAGACTCGCCGCAGCAAAAGACCCGCGAGGTGGCCGAGTGCTGAGTATGCGGACTAGGGCTGTCCGACTCGTCCATGTCCTGCTCCAGCTCTAGCTGAACGCCTACGGAATAACTGCTCGCGTTCTTGTTGTTGTCCGTGTAGGCGTGGTTAAAGAGCAAATGTGTGGGACGCACTGCATCTGTTATATACTTACTATAGTCCAGAAGGTTAGGCGGGCATGGTCAGTACAACAGCAACAAAGTTACGGTTATTGTTTAATGGGACTACAAATTGCAAACAGTTCGGTGTAAGTGGATGGATACGCACACTGACCACCAGGAAATCAACACCAAAGCTACTTGGGGAATATATACAAGGGCCAAGATCGGGGGTTTAGAGTAGGGAGACATGCATTGCGGAAATCTTTGCTAAATAGGAACTTGAACTCGGGTCTGCTCTGCTCTGGCATGGCTCACTCACGCTCCATGAAGAGGCGCCATGGCTGAAACAGCGGATGGTGCGAATGGCGGTGCCGATGACTTGGGCGATGCTGGGCCAGTGGGGACTTCTCTATCGGGTGCAAAACGCGTCAGGAGTCGCATTCGGGCGGTGCCGGTGCATCCTGCCTGCAGTTTGAGACACAAAAGGAGACATACTAAGAGCTGCCGCGTTAACTATGATCTCGGTTGTGTTAAATGTGTCGAGCTGGCGCCTCTTATTCAGTGTACGTATCGATTGTGGGGGATTGGACTTATGATTGTGACTGTGCATGCGGTTTACAGGGGGGATAACCTACGATTTAACGTTGAACAGGCGCTGGCGCTTGATGTACTCCAACACCAGATCGTCCAGCAGATACTTGACCGACTGGCCACGTCCAAGGAGTCGCCGTATCAGCGTTGAGCTCACCTCATTGGGCACCCAGTTGGTGATCAGCGTTATGTTGTTCTGAAATATGATAGTAAATAAGTAGAATCTAGCGTTGGTTTTCCCATTTCAGCGCTCACTTGGTATTTGGTCAATATGTCGGAGTCAAATATGAATTTTCCTGGGTTGGAGCCGGCTCGTGTAATGACCACCAAGCCATGGTTCGCCACAATGTTCTCAATCTATAGAAATATACAAATAAAATTGAAGACAAACAAACAATTAAAGACTTTCCCAGGCAAGAGACTCACATCTGCTTCAGCCCAAAGGCCTGGAACAGCGAAGGATTCCAGCAGGTCGGCGCCACACAGCAGCTTCAGATGCACGGGATTCCGACTGTCGTGGAGGCCCCTCGGCAGCCAGCTGGCCTTGTGAGTATTTGCATCCTCTCCATCCCCACGCGATGCGCCAGAGTTGAGCTCGTTATTGATATAGTTCTGGTGGTACTGCAGCACAGCCTGTGTGCGCATCCACTGATTCTGGTGGACCTCCCAGTCGGAGAGGCGGATCCAGCTGGAGGTCTGGGTGGCCAGCTTCACCATTGCACAGCGGTCCAGTGCGGAGGCCAGGCCCTTCTTACCGTACGAGTCGTGGGTGGGCGAGATGATGCCGCCCACCACCTTGTGGGTGCCCTGCATCTCAAAGTGATCCTTGGCTATTTCTGGGAATGATTACATGTTGATATCGATTATACTTCCGGGAATTTCACCACCGACGACCAAACACTCACCGAACATCCGCATGTGCATAGGCGTGGGCGGACTGAAGCAGCCGCATGCAATAAAGGCGATGCGGGGCAGCAGGCTTTTCGTTTCCTCGATGAAGGCTGACATTTTCTTCGCTTTTCTCGCGACCTTTTCCTCCGATTTCGATTCACCGATCCGCAAGCTGTTGTTGTTTGGCCTGCTGATTTTCGCAATCAGCTGCTTCGCCCACATATGCATTAAGGCTTTTCCAACACCATCAGCTGTGAGGGCTGCCAACTCAACGAACACTCGATTACAGCAACGAATACCGATGAAGAGTTTATTATTCAAATTATGGTTTATAACTATTTTTTCTAAAAACATATGTTCCTTTATTCGAAGGCGGTTGCTGGTTTTTTTTAAACATTACATAGCATTCTTCGTCATCAAGCAATAACTACGACAAGTGCTTAATTTGGTGAAGAATTCCCTTTAAAATTGTATGAGGTTATACAGCTGTGATGTACAGGTTATATTTTTTCGCACAGTTTTAAATAAGTATTAATAAAAGGCTGCTCAAAAAATTTAATTTATATAAACTTATCCCATTCCGTTCGATAGCAGTGCGCCCGAGAACCAGTGTTATCGACTAGAAATGGCGTCTAATCGATTGCACTGGTTCTGTCTTTTCTTTTACGAAAAATTCGTGTAGTATTTACCATTTAAAAGCGTTTGTGAGTGTCTGTCAATTGTGAGGACGAGTGCTGGCTACCACCGTTTCCAAGAGCGAACCGCAGCAGCCCCAGTCCAAGAGTGTCCAGTGAACGGAAAAGATCGTGGGAGGAGGAGCGGAGCGAGGAGCCGAGTGCAAAAACAACGGCAGGCAGCAGGCAGCGACAAGAAAATGCATTTGTAACCCACACACTCTTCCGCTAACACACACAAACACGCCACACAGGCGCGGGCTGCAGGCAAGGATTGGCCAGGAGGAAACCGCCTCATCATCAGCAGCAGCAGCCACACCATCACCATCTTCGCCAGGTGGAGCAGGGGCAAGAAGAGGCGGCGAAGGAGGAGGAGGAGCGGCGGCAGCAGCAGCAGCAACAGCAGCAGCAGCAACAACAACAAATGGCGCTGGTGACGGTGCAGCGCTCTCCCAGTGTGGCTGACTCCTGCTCGAATTCGGTGAGTGTCTTGGCGAGGGCGAGCGCTCTCTCGCGTGTGTGTGTGCTTTGTTTTGGTCCCCGTTCCCGTCTCCGTCTCCCTCTCCCGTAAGAGAGTGGTGCCAATTAGGCAAAGCTCTCTTCCCGTGCGTGTTCCGCTGTCGGTCATCATGATCCTTTGTGTGTTTTTTCTCGCCAAAATGTTTACTCGAACGCTTGTTGCTTACGTTTTGTTTTATGGCCCGTGTGTGGGCGGTCGGCGTCATCGGCGCTGCTTTTGGTGTAACCCAAGCAAATCCGTCGTAGACGTCGCGACGTCTATATTTTTCAATAAACTTTTGCATTGCCTTATTTGTCGTTTTTGTCTCGCCAGTCTCGCCTCTGGCTGTTGCTCTTCTTGCGGTTCCGTTAGGCCGCCGCCCGACCGCCCCAAAAATAGTTTGCGAGACCTTGAGCCCGGGTCGCGTCTGTCGCCCTTGGAATTTTATTTAATTCAGGCAATAATCCAAAATAATCAAACATAAATCGAGCAAGCAAATAAAGTATTAGCCCTTTGAGATCCCTTTGCGTAGTCTTTCATCATAAGATCTTGGTTGTGGCTCTGCAGGCAAATGGTGTACCACGGGAATATGTTTTGTATGCCTCGCTGGGTGCGTGAGTCACCTGGTTGGTGGTGGAGCGGGCAGTGGAGGGTGAGCGACAGTCTGTAATAAAATACGTCTCTTTATTTCCATTTCCGGTTACTCCCCCAGGATGGCGAGGCCGAGGACGACGAGGGCAATAGCAAGGGCAACGCGGAGCGGAGCGAGTGCTTCTTTGCCGGCAAGGGCACCGCCCTGGTCCTAGCCCTCAAGGACATCCCGCCCCAGCAGCATAGCGAACGCAGACTGAGCACAGACTCCACCCGCTCCAGCAACAGCACGCAGAGCAATAACTCGGACATCCAGCTCCACCTGCAGTCCATGTTCTTCCTGCTGCAGCGCGAAGACACGCTCAAGATGGTGGGTATTCGCTCAAGAACTCTGAACCCCTATTAATCACGTTGCCTCTGCTTCCATTAGGCTGTCAAGCTGGAGTCGCAGCGGTCCAACCGCACGCGCTACCTGGTGATCGCCTCGAGAAGCTGTTGTCGATCCTCCACCAGCGAACGAAGGCGCCACCGGATCATGCGTCACAACTCGGCCAAGGTTAGCGGGTCCTCGTTGCCCACGTCGTCGTCCTCCACGCAGCGCCAGCTGTCCGAGGAGCAGGCCCCGGCCGCAGCAGCAGCAGCCAGCAAATGTGATAGGTCAGCGGACAAGGAGAATGCAGGGACAGGGACAGCGGCTACAGTTGGCGACAACAACAAGAATACCTCGGGCATGGAGGAGTCCTGCCTGTTGGGCATCGACTGCAACGAGCGTACCACCATTGGTCTTGTGGTGCCCATTCTAGCGGACACAACGATCCACCTGGATGGCGACGGGTGAGACAAGTCAAATATCTTCAAAAAGACATACCAGACATATTTCTGACACTTCTTATGCTTCTTGCAGTGGCTTCAGTGTCAACGTGTATGAGAAGACGCATATCTTCAAGCCAGTTTCAGTGCAGGCCATGTGGTGAGTGGCTTTACAAAGTCTTTAGTCTGTTGTATCCACTAAAATCCTTCTTTTTCATAGGTCCGCGCTGCAGACGCTGCACAAAGTTTCGAAGAAGGCTCGTGAGAACAACTTCTATGCCAGCGGCCCCTCTCACGACTGGCTGTCCAGCTACGAGAGTCGCATCGAGTCGGATCAATCCTGTCTGAACGAGTGGAATGCCATGGACGCGCTAGAAAGCCGCCGACCCCCCTCGCCAGATGCCATACGAAACAAGTAAGGGATATCCTCCCTGCCAAGCGGTGAAGCATGGACTCTGAGTAATCCATTCATTTCTACAGACCCCCCGAAAAGGAGGAGACCGAGAGTGTCATCAAGATGAAGCTAAAGGCCATCATGATGTCGGTGGACCTGGACGAGGTCACCTCCAAGTACATTCGTGGCCGCCTCGAGGAGATCCTGGACATGGACCTGGGCGAGTATAAGTCGTTCATCGATACCGAAATGCTTGTTATTCTCGGTCAAATGGATGCGCCAACCAAAATCTTTGAGCATGTCTACCTGGGCTCCGAGTGGAACGCCAGCAACCTGGAGGAACTGCAAAAGAATGGGTAAATATGATGATTTAGTTGTTTGCTTTCACTATTTCACAGCTTAGGGACATAAAATATATACTATATATCGTATTTAACGTTAAAATATCAATATAAATGATAAATATTCCATTTATTGTAGTTAATTTAGTGGAATATTCCCTACAGAAGAGATATCTTTATCACAGAATCGTTAATGACTTACACATCCTTCGTTCTTTACCTTCCAGCGTTCGCCACATATTAAATGTAACCCGGGAGATCGACAACTTCTTTCCCGGAACCTTTGAGTATTTTAATGTCCGCGTCTATGACGATGAGAAGACCAACTTGCTCAAGTATTGGGACGACACGTTCCGCTACATATCGCGGGCAAAGGCCGAGGGCTCCAAGGTGTTGGTGCACTGCAAAATGGGCGTAAGCCGGTCCGCCTCGGTTGTGATCGCCTACGCGATGAAGGCGTATCAGTGGGAGTTCCAGCAGGCCTTGGAGCACGTAAAGAAACGACGCAGCTGCATTAAGCCGAACAAGAACTTCCTGAACCAGCTAGAGACCTACAGCGGAATGCTGGACGCCATGAAGAACAAGGAGAAGCTGCAGCGCAGCAAGAGCGAGACAAACTTGAAGAGCACAAAGGACGCGCGCCTGTTGCCTGGCAGTGAACCGACGCCCCTCATTCAGGCCCTTAACCAGGCCAAGTCCAAGTCCACTGGCGAGGCTGGAGTGACGCCCGACGGCGAGGACGAGGAGGAGCAGAGGATACATCGTCGATCGAGTGCCCAGAAGTCACAGCGCCGGATGGTACGGCGATCCAGCAGCACCTCACCCAAGACCCAGACAGCGGTGGTTACCAAGCAGCAGAGTCAGTCCATGGAGAACCTAACGCCCGAGCGCAGCGTGGCCGAGGAGCCAAAGAACATGCGCTTCCCGGGCAGCAACGGTGAGAACTACAGCGTCACACAGAACCAGGTACTGCACATTCAGAAGCACACGCCTCTGTCTGTGCGCACGCGGGTTCACGATCTCGAGGCGCACACCTCGGACCAGCCGCCGCCACAATCCCAGCCCGTCTGGACCTCGCTAACCAAGCTGATCACGCAGACATCCCACCTCGCAGGAAGTGGGGGTAGCAGTGCAGGCGGTAGTGTCCCACCGCGTCGCGACTCCAGCTCCTCGGATGTGTTTTCATCCCAGGTGGACAGTGTGTTTGCCAAGGAGGAAGTCGAGAAGCGGCAACGTCGCAAGACGCACTCGTGGACGGAGTCCTTTGGCCCCAGCGGCGGCATTGTCCTGGATCCCACTCCTCAGCAACAGCAGCAGCAGCAGAACAGCGCCATTCTGCTTCGACCACGAGGCCAACGACAACGGGAGCCGCCCTTCAGGCATGCCAGCTGGGGTTCTGGCGACAACAGGAGCAGCCTACCCCTGAGGACGAGCTCATGCTCCTACTACGACAGCAACCGCAACACCACGGCCATCTTCGAGGGAGAGATCCAGGATCTGAAGCGCGGCAGTAACTTTAATGTTAGCGAAGGAGTTGCAGTGGCAGCAGCGTCCACTGGTGTTGTAGCTGGCGAGGGCACCGTAAAGCGCACCAAGCAGAAGCTGGAGGAGAGCACGGCGTTAAAGAAGCGCTGCCAGGAGGACAGCCAGGAGCTTTTGCTCGAGGCGGTAGATGGTAACCAGAAGCGGTGTCCGAGTCTATACCGAAGCGCCTCGTCTGCGCACAGTCCCCGGCAGCGTCAGCCACTGCGCTGCAACAGCGAGGAGCTAATGCACACCAGCGACATTGAGAACAAGAATACCACCCCCGGGGACCAGGAAGTGGCGGTGGTGCTACGCAGCCAGGCTCAAGCGGTGGCCGAAGATCAGCGCATCTCGGGAAATGTGCAAATACTCAAGCAGAACTTTGAAGCCAAAGCAGGAGTGGTGGGCGTTGGAGGAGGAGGAGGCATGCCATCTGGGACTGCATCCGCAAGCAGTTCGATCGTCGGCTCCGGAGCCAGTACTGTGGGATTGGGCAAAAAGACCACCAGCCACCAGTCACTGCCCTCGTCGCCGGTGGCACAGCATGCGAACCACGTAACTGCCGCCTCAAACTCCAACTCCAACTCATCCGCCTCCAACTCGTCCGATTCCAGCGTAAGCGAAAATTGTGATCGTAATGTAAAAGGTCTAGTGCATAAATATCAAACCACAACTTCCTGCAGTAGCCAAGCGGCGGCCCCACCAACAGTCGCCGTCGCGTCCGTCACCTCCGTCGCCCCACTGCCGCCCGCAGCTACCAGCAATGCGAGCCACATGCTCAGCAGCAACACAATTGCCACCAACACCACCACCACCACCACCACTACTAGCTTCAAGCAACGCCCGCGCTCCTACTACGATCGATCTCTGTCGAACAGGTCAACGCACGACTATAGCGAAAATCGACCGCCTCCCGCTCCTGCTCGGCACAGTCACAGTCACACACAGCACAGCAGCAGCAACAGGCAACAGCAACAACATCAACAGCCAGAGCAGCAGCAGCAGCAACAGCAACAGGTTCAGATCCGTCGGCTGGCGCAGCATGGAAAGACTCATCCGCTGAGCAGGCTAAGTGCTCCCAAAACGGGCTTCAACACCGCAGCCTACAACACCATGTAAAGGCAACGCTCTGCTTAAGAACATCCCACAACTGCAACCCCATTAGCCACTAAGGATACGTCGTCATTGTCTCTTCATCCCTTCGCCCGCTTTACGTATTTATATATTTGCCTGCTTTTGTCCATTTTTTGTGTTTCTGTCCAACAATTAAACACCACCATTCACCAATCACCAATCATCCTTTCCACGCCTTATGTTTGTTGTTGTTTTGTAAGAGAGATGTCCATGGAAGCTTCGAAAGATTGGATTTGGATGCCGGGAGCATATAGCATATAGCATATAGGGAGAGCAAACAAAACAACCTATGGAAAATAAACTGTATTTGTACTTTTTAATTACTTGTAACTGTATACATATTTATTTTATATTATGCAAGAACTGCCTACGAATAAACGATTTATTGTATATACGTCATCATCGTCCGGTGATTGTCTCTGTTCCGTCTCCGTCTCCGTCTCTGTCCCAGTCCCAGTCCCTGTCCCCATATCCTCCGTGTCGACGCACACTGCCTGCCAGCCTAACCAGCCTGCCTGCCTCCCATTTTTACCAGCTTTGTGTATTTGCAGCCTTATCCACATGATCAGCTCCTTCCGCTACTCGTGGGCGGAGTACAAGAAGTAGTGATCAGTGATCTATCCGTGATCCGGCCCATCTGATGCGAAACCCTGCCGAAGCCCATCACAGTTCCCACCTTGAACATTTTGTATATTTTTTTGCTATTTATCAGACCGTATATACATATTTATACATAAATAAAAAGTGTGTAATCCAATTTGAGGGCGCAATCTGTTTTACTGTTTGCCATGAGTCAGTCCTGGGGCTTTGTTTGGTCTCTAGACATGATCGTATAATGCCGATAATGATAAAGGTTGCATTCAAAGACTGAACTTATATAGTTTTCTTGGAGAATAACAGGAAAACTGTTTTAATCAAAACTACATTTATAAATATATATATTTTCTATCACCAATTATTAGTTTAATTAAAGGAAAAAGTAATGGAGCCAAGGTAAAGCTTGAAATGCTTAAAGTGGCTTAAAAATAAAGCTAACTACATATATCAAACATTTTTTAATATAACTGGAATAGTTGAGAGTAAGTTAATACCCAAAATATTGGTATAATATAATAACAAGATAGTAAGCCATTTTCGGGAAGCCAATATATTCTCTTTTCGTTTTCAATTTGGTCATAAAAATCGTCTATCACAAAGCCAAAAATTAATTTAATTTAATTTGGAAAGTTTTTCTATAATAGTTTTTATTAGGTTAACAAATCTTAGGGACAGAAAATAAAAAGAAAATTCAATACAAATTGGTTATAGATAAATCAATCATAAAAAGCTTTAATGTTTTTAGAAGCTAATTTTAAGTTTAGTGATATATATATAAAATATAAATATATTATAGCAATTCACGACACGAGAAATGTGCCATCACTAATTTATTGTTTCGATGTAGCAGTGTGACCAAGCCAGTTTATGAAAGCTTGTAAGCTTATATTCTGATCACAAATAAATATATATAAATAAACTATATAATAAAGACTAAATACTGCCTCTTTAATTGTTTGGAACTTAGTACTTCTGATACCTTGTAGCACTTTATCGGTATTTATATATATTTATATTATATTTAAATATTTGTTCATATCATACCATTTCAAGTTTGAAAGAATGTTTGCATTTGAATTTCGCAAATTAACAAGAATGAAAACCGAAATTTCTATACCCTTGCAGTTTGATTTTATTTTTAAAATCACTCATAACTAAGCCAAAAATGCATTAATTTCAATTCGGAAAGCTTTTCTGT